>JAHQZX020004874.1:0-31386 GCA_019804575.2 Pseudotulostoma volvatum
TCTTTATAGGGCGGGATTAGCGAATTTTGTAGGGGGGATTGAATTGGACACGGTGTCCCGTTCGTTATAGTAAGGGACTCGCTATGACCAGGTACGTTATAGGCAGGGTTTACAGTATTGTCTTGGGAACGAAGGGCTAACCAGAATCACCTTGTTCTCCCATGTACTTTAGCCAAAATAGCCACAGAATCTATGATAGATAGTGGCACTCGTTCGTTGATGAGCTCTTGGCGTAAGAATATAGAATGACCCCGATCCCTTTGCACTAAGCCCTCGATGTCCAAATGTTCGATGGCACACACCTATCTCGGGCATGATTACACATGTGGTATATGGACGGCTGGCCCTGGGCTAACATACTGAGTCAACCGTTTTTTTTTTCGTTACAGAGCTTAGTGGATATTCGATTATCCTAGGCATTCCCCGGGCTACGGAAAAATAACCCACATATCATCAACTGGCCCCTTAATCGATCACTGTCGCACCTGCGGCCTCTGCTACAAATCCAGCGACTGTCGTGCCTCAAGGGTATCACGACTTTCTAGAGGTATTCAAGCAAGACCTGGCTGGCATGCCCCAGCTATGGCATCAGATCGACTTGTTACCCGGAACATCCGCACCCAACTCCCCCTTGAGAAAGATGAGTCACGAATTGTTAGTCCCAAGGGAGCGGCCGGACGCCAACCTAAAGAAAGGGGTTATGGGCCCCAATTCCTCAGCAGCAGCCGCGCTTGTTATGTTTGCTCGGAAGCCCGGGACTCCGCCTATGCGTTGATTATCGTGGACTCAATGCCGTTAACAAGCTCCGGATAGCTGAGGCCCAGGGTCATGAGCCCTTGATGGCATTTAAGATACACTGGGGCCTGTTCGAATCCTTAGTAATGCCATTCGGACTCATCGATGCACCTGCTTCATGGCAAACGTTCGTCTTGCGATCGTTTCTGGACGATTTCTGCACGGCCTACATTGATAAGTGCGAATTCTATGTCACAGAGACAAAGTATTTAGGCCCAATAATCTCCGGTGATGGAATTAGAATGGATCCGGAAAAGGCTGCCACGATTCTCGAATAGAGAGCTCCCTAGAACGTCAAGGACATGCAGGGATTCTTAAGTTTCGCAAATTTTTATTGATGATTTGTCTTTGGTTTTGGCCGCATAGTTAAACCCCTAACATTGCTGACTCGAAAGGATACTAAGTTTCAATGGATCCGTGAATGCCAGGAGCCTTCGACACTCTCAAGCTGTTGTGTTGCAGTAGGAGTTCAAGAAAGGTTCGCTTAATTAGGCCACTTTACCTTGATACTGGAGTTCCGCCACCATATTCCGCTGATCGATGGTCAGCCCATTTCACCACGCTTTGAGGACTTTGCAAAATATTTGCTCTCACAAACCAAGGGCACATAGTATTTTCTTTTATTTTAGTACGTAAGCCAGCCCCCTTCCCACATTTGTTACATCGGTTAGTCGCTTAGCCTCAACAGCTGCCAAATTCGATGCCACACTTCTAAAGAGAGATCGTGGGATCTCAGCGCTGTTGGCCTTCTACACTCAAATAAATTTAAAGTCCAACTATCGGCTACCAGCCTCGACCGGTTAGAGATACGCCCCCTGAGACAATTCATAGCGTTTTCTCTTCTGGTGACGTTAATCTTCCTTCAAACATCTATATAGGCTCGAATTGACTTAGTTACGGCACAGGACTTGTATATCGCCATCCAGAGCCTGCTGTTCTCCCCCAGTGACGGCCTTACCTGGGACTACCAACCATCTGACGAGCTGAGAAGGGTCATTCATTCCAACGTAAAATTGGATTATGATCACGCTCAAGTGGGGAATTATGACAAGACACAATTCCAAGGTACCTTTTTTTGTCAGACGCCGGAACAGAAAAATCTCGGAGAGGATTAGAATTCCACAAAACCGTTTTGAATATTTCCAGGGAGCATATAATATCTAGACAGACCAAGGGGAAACATATTTTGAACCCTGCCCAGAACTAGCAAGACACTCGCCGACCCTTTTATTTTTCACGTTTCATTCGAAGATGTGACAACCCTTGAACAAGGCGAAAAGCACAGCCCGATTAAGGCGGTAGGGACATAGATGCTGCTTCAACTATTTCTTTCATCAGCGAAAGATTCGGGGACGTAGAACCCTCTAAAGTCATTAAATTTTGCTAGCAGCGGAAGGCAACCACGTATTATAGAATAATAAAACGTTGATTTTCGTTGTAGACAGTGCCCCAATGCTGGAGTCAACGATGACAGCGAGAGTTCGACCGGCCGGTCGTGAGTCTCTGGTTCAAGAGGTCCAAGCGCCCGCAAGCCCAACGCCTATAAATTCTCCGGTTCCGAGCGATGGACCGAGAAGGTTAGCGATGAGCCCGCGAATCAGGTCAGGCTCTTGAACCAGAGACTCGTCACAACTCGTCGAACTCTCGCCGTTGTCGACCGAGAACCGGATATCTTCCGGTAGCTAGAGACTCGCCGAGGATATTGAGAATATCGTCAAACCATCAAACCAAACAAAGAGAGTTGCGGGCCACTTCATCCTCTCTGGATGCTTCTATTTGCAATTGCTCATCGGTTTCCCGGCAAAGAGAGAGTAGAGGAGATCGTAATCATAACAACAAGATAGCGCGACGAGTCCCACCCAAACCCAGACAGGTCTCTGAGGAATTTAAACGGCTGCTAATCACTCCTGAGACGCGTCCATTTCGATTCGCAGCATCCATTCTTTTTTAATAAATCATTGAAAGCAGTCCGCATCTTGTAATATTCCAAAAGAAGCTAGTCATAGGCCCTACGGGTCGGGCTCATCACTTCACGATTCATGAACGAATAGATACGCCTTACATGACCTCAGATGCAAAGAGGACAAGCCTTGGATTGGACAGTTAGTGGACAGCCATGTAGCTAGCCCATGCTTTTCGTCGCTTAGAAATCCGAAGTTAGCCAGAGTCGGTATGGTATCATAGGGCGCTTTCAGAGCATAAACTAACTGGCTCGAGTCAATCCAGTGAAAAAGACTTGATCGGAGGCAATCATACTACCCTGCTGCGGTTAGGCCATTTGTCAGCCGACTAGCTCAAACGGTATGGTGGTACTACATAGTATACTAGTAGTAGGAGGTACGTACCCAGACTGGACCTTTGGACCGATACTCCGACCATATCGAGGTCAGCCTGATTTTTTATTAGTTAGCTAACTTATTCCTGACTTCCATCCGTCCGATGCGAATTCTCCGGGTTATTTAGACATTCCACATTCCTTATAGTTATCTGGTTACTTGTGTTAGACTATGAGACCCTGCATGCTATGTATACGTAATGTGCATAACATTGCCTATAGCTACATCTTCCCTACGAGAACCCAGCTGGAAACATCTTGAGAACTTGAAGCTATCGAAGTCCACCCCAGGCACACAGATACAAATAGAGTATGAGAGCAAGGCCGGACTACTAGTAGTGTGAATTTTGAAACCCTCGACACAATACTGATTCTACCGTCCACTTCTAATTTCCACTAAAATTTATCATCCCATTCATTGTTTTCCAAAATTAACTATCACAGATCACATCCGACATCCCGACATTATTAAGTTTAATAATGTGAGATATTAGGTCTCATTTGTTATCCATTTCAAAGTGAGATAAATATCTCTTTCTTCTCTATCTACTTTATGGAATCCCACACTTCATCTATTTTTTTTTTTATCGGGTCTAGCACGATAGAAGCTTATAGCTCAAATTTGTGCGTTCACAAGAAGGGAAAAGGAGTGTCGATCGATGAATTTCACGCAGGGGCCATGATTGGTAAAGGAACAAGAGATATTACTCCCAGAAATCACTAACTGGGGGCCCGGGAGGCGAATTATTGTGAACCGACGGCGGCGGGTGACAATAAAAATGATGAGTGGGTTGTTTCAATACATTGTGCCGAAAGCGACCCGGTAACACGGTTGAGTCTAAGAGACTACCTATCCATAGTCCTGATCGCAGCTGATGCTCCTTTTGCGGATTCCCGGCCGTGTTACGACTGTAAGCCTCACTACGTTGAAATACAACAATACAAGGACGGTGGCAAGATCGATCATGATGACGAGCCAAACAAGGCGGGCAAGAACGGTGTTTTCGTGCTTATCACTTCATCCTCAATTCAAAAAATCGAAAAAGAATGATTCTTACGAGATACCAAAGAACTGCTTTTCAGGTGGTGGCCAAGGAAAATTGGGAAGCATATTTCGGGCCTTACATACACTGCTCGCATATCCTAGCCGCAGAGGATCACGAGCGAGACTATGGATAAGCAAAGGAAGCTCCGAGAAGCAGAACTAAAAGGCGGGAAAGTCTAGCAAGAAAGGAACAGGAAAGTGGGACGCAAAGCAGGCTGGACGAGCATTTCTTTTTTTTTTTTATTATAAGACCTCTTTGGCTTCTGTAGGGAAAAGTAAGAGGACGGCCGGGGTTGTGAATAGGGCGGGCGTTTAGGGCCGTCTTAGGGCAATAGATACTATTACTAGGGAGCTAAGAGGACGTTTCTTTAGAAGTCGGGGAGGGGAGCTGAGAACCCTATGATAGCTCCATCATATCATAGTCCTACTTGACTATTTGCATGTAAAAAAAAGATCTCATTAAGATATTTAGTAAAAGAAACCTAGCCACGCCTTCGGGTTGACATCCAATTAAAAAACAGCGTCGAGGAATCAGGATTCAACAAAGAATCTAGTATATATGTGATGAAGCCACGAGGGCTGATTCATCAGACGGAATGGTAGTGATTATAGTAGTCACCCTTAGAGAGTTTTGAATGTATTATAACCCCGAAAAACCAGTCAACAAAGCAGAATGCTGCCTGCTTCAGTTCCACCCAGACATCTTAGACGTGTGCTCGAAGCCGTCCGTGGGTTGATCGCCTGCGAAGAGACGGTCGACGTCTTCCAGCTCTAACCCTTTAGTTTCAGGAAAGAAAACATATATCACCGGCACAAATAGAGCATTCGTGACCGCAAAGATTATATACGTTTTCCATCCAATGTTAGCTATTGCTGGTGGAGTAATTTGCACAACCATATAATTGAAGATCCAATTGCATGCTGTGCTTATGGATGAGCCACGCTGTCGAAGGCGAAGCGGGAGAATCTCTGCGGGATACACCCAGACATTCGCTTGAAAACCAATGGTGAAGGCTGTTTGAAAGACGAAGAGCATGCTTGCGGCACCAATCCCACAAGCATGTGCAATGGAGGTGTTGTATTGCACTTGGTAGATAAGTGCTGCCTGGATTGCCATCACAGATGACATTAGTGCTGTCATCGACAGGAACTAAGGCTTATCGTCAGAAGATGTATTAAGGGGGTGATACACGAATCTGAGATCCACTTACGAGGGGCCTTCGTCCAACTCGGTCAATCAGAAACCAAGGGATAAACGATGCGATCAGGAACCATGTTTGGAGGAAACCAGACATCAGTGCTGCCATATGAGAACTAAACCCAACAGACTTGTGAAATAGGGTGCTTGAGTAGTCTATCCTGGCGTCAGATATTCACTTGCAAAAAGGTCATTGGAAGCACTGCAGGTCCCAACTTACAGATTACAGCGTTAATGCCTCCCAGCTGCTGGAAAATTTGAACTGTGCATGCAATCAAGAACCGTCTTTGACTTTGAATACGATCATTTTTAAGTAGATTTCTCCATGAGCTTGCGCCAATGGCTGCCTCCATTTCAACTGTTTGAACAATATCCTCATGCATTTTTTGAATAGAGGATTCATCCATCGTGTCTCCTTTCAAATCTCTTAATACCTCAAGAGCCTTCTCAGGCTGATCATGAGCTGCCAGCCATCGAGGTGTCTCCGGAATGATGTAGAGAATAAAAAGCATGGGGAATAGAAATACGCATTGGAGAATAACAGGAATTCTCCATGCATAGCTGGCACTTGTATTTGAAAAGGCATAGTCGATCCAGTACACCAAGCAAATACCAACATTAGCGGTAGTTAATTGCATACAGACATCTAGAGCATGGGTGTTAACTTCAACCTCATCCAATTAATTAATTGAAGAGTGGAGGAAGTAGGCAAGTTGAGGGACTTCAAAACTATGATCTGGGAGTCGTAAGGGTGCATGAACTGGGGAGCCGATCACGTACATAATCCTCGTGTAGCCTTTGGCGCAAACTCGGCTTGCAGCACCGGAACTGTCGAATTGATAATTCCCATACCCACTCCGGAAACAATACGTGCAACAATCATGTGAGCCCTAGTGTATGCCGTAGATTGAAGTAGCGCACCAACGATCATAATAATGACGCCGCATGCAATCGATTTGCGGCGCCCTAGGTCTTCCCCAATGATTGCAATGAGGACAGAGCCCAGAAAACTGCCCACTGAAATAGCGATTTAGCCGAAATACTTGGATTAATTGCTTCACAGTCAGCTCACCTTCGAAGATAGCAACAATCAAACTAACCATTGTTGGCCCGGGGTTATTAAACGTGTTTGTGAAGGCAGTCGTATCAACTACACAGGTAAGAAGACGAATCAAAAAAGGATTTCTCTAAAGATGGACCGGGGATCTAACCAAGTCCACCCATAAGGCCATTATCAAATCCAACAAGGAGGAACCCGAGTGATGTAACGCAGGTCACAAGGCCCAAAAGAGCCATACCCTTCAACCGAAACATCTTGTTCCCTGTTTCTGCCAGAGATCACTGTCCAGTTAGTTGCTCCTGGTGAAGAGAAATTTATAGCTATTCATAACACAAATGATATGTTGTGAGTCTGTCAGAGATGGACTTGTGTTGTGTAAATGTAGTAGTAGAAGTAGTGGTTTTTTTTCTTTTTCTTCCTTTTTAAAAAAGCTTGGATATTAGTAGTTGTGATAGGAGACATGAACACTTGAGCTGTTGTGGATCATCCCTTATTCCTTAAGTGCTCCTGCCAACGAGGCCGAAGCAGAAGAAGATTAGTTAATATTAACCTGTGGGGTGTGGCCCCTTGATATCTATCGTCGAGTCAACCCCTCCAGTTTGGGGGTAAGATACTTCCCGCACGCAGGATGCATGTAAACGTTTGCGCGTGGTGTGGCGTGATGTTTGCGCCTCATCGGCAATAAGACAAAGCCGAGGGACTGATTTTCAGTTACCGATAAATGAGTCTGGCCAACTCAATGGTTGGAAGGACCGAAGGAAGCTTTTAATATTGTCTCTTTGAATTGAAGGCCAACATCTCGGATGGCAATAACTGAAATCTGCCATATTCGGATAAACATCGTGAACAAGCTGGATTCCACGGACTTGTGTTCGGAGACGAAACAAAGATTTGATACCGCTGAGAGGGCTTGGATTCGATGTACGGAGCCCCAAGTATAGATGAGATCCCGTGTGGCGGGGTAAGTCCGGTGCAAGGCCTATCGACAATATTCAATAAGAGTCCAATTTGGTGAAACAGACTTCAGGTTTCTAGGGCCTCTTTCATTACTGTGACATCGTCTATGGGTTACAATAATTGGCGAGTATTTCATGTAGCTTGAGGTAGGATTTTGCGGACTAGATAGTACGCCCTTCATAGCCGTGAAGTCTTAAGCTCGCTAATCGGGAATTAAAGATGGAAGCGTAAGGTTTTCCGTGGTAACCTAATATTTACCATGACCTGGGAAAAGAAATGCAGCAAACCTGGCTGACCACCAAACTCTTAGCCTATCAATAATGTGGCCTGATATTGAATCTTTGATAATTGACAATGACGGCAAGCAGCTGTAAATGCGGGCCAGCACACACGTTGATGGCCACTATCAGTCCTAGTTATAGGAGTCTGGCCGCCGGCTGACTGCTCGGCGGCCTTGGCCTGTCAGCTTACATTAAGATTACTAGTATAGATGAGGAAGAGTATTAATTACATGCTTACAAGACTGAAATTTTGGATATCACTTCTGTGAATTTGTCGGTGAGGGACACGGTTTCGGAATGCGCGAGGGCTAAATAAAGCACGGAAAAACTGGATCCCGTAAGATCTGATACATTCTAATATTGGAGACAAACTTCGAGCTCCTATGATAAAGTGGTGAGAATGAGAATGCTCAAAAAACCTGACAGCAGTTTCAACTCTTAATGCTCCATAAATGTTGGGGATCCGTACTCGTGTCTGATCCACAGGTGACATGTGGCTTCAAGCTTACGATACGGAGTGCGACCGTCTCCATTAATCAGCGATTTCCTAGGTAGTACAGAGCATACTTTTGATCACTTCGGATATTTGGAGTTCTTTGATTTGTTCTCCAGAGCTCTTATTATGCATAATAGAAGGCGGGACCGGTTCATGCAGTAGTGGAAGTATGGTGGCTGAAAGCGAAAATCAACCAAATTTGTGGTCGGGAACCCGAGTCTCCGCTACCAATAAGAATTCTGACTTGGGCATTACTTATTACCTATCTACTACTATACTATATTGCTTGCTTGCCTTGTAACATAACGTAGATTACGAGTATATGTTTTATTCTTTATCTCCCTCTGGAGTTCTGTTTTGCTTTCTTCTTTCCTTCTCTCGTCTTGTGTAGATCGCCCATATAATTATGATACTATCAATCGATTATGTTGTGCTTTGGGATTAGGTCATCACCACGAGGAAGAGTCAAAGTTGTATAGGTCGACTTCCCACGCCTAAGCGGGAGCCTTTCCTACCTAGTAAGGTAGTGGCCATATACTGCATAGATTAAGTCTAGTGTATCTCATCGATAACGTGGAATAAACCACGCTTGTGCTCCATTTGGCCATATATGATAGTGGTAGTGCTAGTAGGCTTATTATTAGCTCACCACCGTCGTAAAGTCACTCAGATAAGTTTTTACTAACGGCCATCACTGTCGTATCATAGGTAGGAAAGACATAAAGCCGTATCCTCCCGCCCCTCTTTGATTTTACGTATGATATTAGTCTGATCACCCTAACCCTAACCGGTACGTATCTAGTATGTATTTCCCGTTCAATCTTCTCCGCTCTTATGATTTTTTCTCCATGATACCACCTGATTCTCCCCACTCACACTGGGTGAGTGCTTTAGTCCAATCGTCCTTCTGAGGAGATCATTCGTTTACTCTAGTACATATTTAGCAATACTTGTATAACCTCCTTGGCCCTCTGCATTTCCATTTTTTAAGGATAATATGTCTACCACTCCGTTTCCTCTTAAGTACATGGGTAAGAAAACGTCATACTATGCAACAGCCCATTCCCCACCATTCCTACTTTGTGCCTTTAGTCTCTTTGGCGTTGTGTCTATTCGCTGTCTCATTCGTCCTTTGTTCAAAGACCCTCCTCACTTGGTGACTCGGTAACTTCTCTAGAACAACCTTTCCAAGACTAACCGACCTTCCTCTGTTTTGACCTTTTGACTTGGTAACCTAGCTTGTTGCAGTCTCTCGGCCAGCTGCTGTACTGTTATATGCTGTTCACTAGGCGCTTTGATCCTATCTCCTTCTGGGAAATAGAAATCGGATCCCGTTTCGGAGTCTTTTGGTACTTCAAGCTTGGAGTTGATGTCCTGCTTGGTCCACGTATATAGATTAATGTTATTTCTCCGCGTTCGTCCCCACGATTCCGGCGGGGTTTCAGGTGCTGGCTATCGGGATCTTTACCTTTACCTTCGTAATGCCCCCGCTGTTAATGATACTGGGGGACGCTTTCCTCAACGAATTCCGTGACATAGATCCGTGGGGCCGGTTCCCGAAGCCTCAGCCGGTCCCCACCTCGAGTAGAGACCGTTATCCGCCCTATATTCATTTCAATCATCTTCTGAACTTGCCACTCGATTACGTGCTCTTCTATTCCGACGGCGGTCAGACACCTCCGATTAAATGGTCCTACAGCTCAGGGTAAATCTGGCCTCCCTTTTCTTTTCTTGCTTTCAACTGCCAATGAATGCTGAAACTCTGGGTTTCTAGCTAATGCCCGAATCTATACCTTGCTTACAATCTGGGCCTTTTGCCACTACCATACGTATACTCGGGGGCAATCTTTCAATGTTCTCCATCGAGGTGTGACGCTGTTTCAGCCATGTATTGTGGATATATGGCTGAGCGTCGAGAAGCTCCGATTGGAGCACTATTGCTATGATTGGAGACAGCTCCGAGCCCACCTCTATGATACGGCGCGAGACCAATAACTGGACTTCGAAACCATGACATCCCACCGGTGGTCGTCGGATCATGCTGCCCACGCGGCTCCCAGGGAGTGGGCGCAACGCGGTAAAAGCCTATCAGGACTCTATGGTGAGTAGTTTCCATAAGCCCAACTAGTTTCTTGCCTTGATGGCGAATCTGTATTGGGATGAGATTCAGTGGTCAAGGCATCCCAATACAGACATGGCGTGACAGGCCTGATTTTGTTGCTCGGGGGTTTTAAAACACAACAGGACGCCATGATGAAGGAATTGAAAGTGGATAGCGTTCTCGGGGACTACGTGATTCACGTTTCGTTGATCCGGAAGCGCGGCCTCCCCTAGTTGTATCGGCAGAGATTCCGGTCCCAAACGGTCCTGGGCCAAGTTCTGTATGATAAGGATAGAACCTGCTATTGCTGTGTATCCTCTCCCGTACGGTAGCCATTGAATGTTTCATCATCTGCTGGTAGGACAACCCAAAAATAAGTAGCGGAGCCTTGTAAAAGGCTTCTATGATAGTCCTGGGGAGGTATTGAAAATGCCCCCTTACCATTGTATAGCTATCGCTAGTCGTAACAATGTAGAGGAAGATCAGAAGCTTAACGCCAGCTGGACACATTCCGGAGGGTTTTAAGCGGCTAGCTCGTAAGTGATAGTCTGATGATAGCTCTAGAAATTCATCCAGCCCTGGTCAAGCCCATGCTTTGATTTGAGAGGGGTTGATGCCATTTCCTTGTGTTGGGCGCTGAAAAATCCCGAGACTTCGCCCATAGTCTCGGTCATCTCCTCGTAGTTGTAGAATAACGCCTTGGAAAAAGAAAAAGAAGGCAAGAAGGCGAGGCCTCTTATGTCTAGTTTGTGCTTTGAACCCCATTCAGTTTCTTCTATGATTCCCGAAGGAATAAACTAGAGTCGCAAACGTTTCCGATGGCTGTAAAATTCGAGCTGCTTTTCCATAAGGTTCGAGGAATCCTTATACATTGTGAGCTTAAGATCCTCAACACTCTGTTCAGCTTGTACGATCCAATCAGGACGGTTTTCCCAACTTGTCCTGAAGCTGGAATCCCAATTATATTCTATTCTAGGTTCAGATCCATTAGCTTATAATTAGAAATTGAATGTGATATCATTCTAGGGGACAAGCTTCTCATTACGATGATATATATCTATGTGGTCTGTAAAGGCCATGGCTAGAATTGATACCCGCTGCTATATTTGCTATCTAGGTAGGTAGTATATTCCACTAAGGCTTCTATCGGATAGCGCAGCGGGATTCCGATGTGTAGTTATAGATATAAGTGTTCTCTAATTGGCAATCTCTCAATAGAAGATCCGAAATTTGTCTCTGCTACGAGGAGTAATCCTTCTCCTAGGGTCTAACGTCCCGTGTGGGATTAATATTGAAGCTAATGTACCTAACAAAATACCTATCAGTATGCATATCACCCGTTCAGGAAACCATATACGGTGCAGCTACGATATTGCGAAACTAATTTGAAAGAGATCCGTGACTCCGTTGCTTCTCGATTCAAATTCAGCACACAGATTTCCCCTCCATACCATATAGCGCTTAGAGTGCAGGCATTGCCCTCCAAGCCGAAAAAGTTACCAGTCCAAATAAAGAAAAGAGGGAGACAAGGGTTGTCGGGATGCCCGGGCCAGTATAACAATCAGCGGGTCTATGTTGTTAATTGAATGGGTCAAGTGAGGGCCATATGTGATATCGTAAATGTAGTGATACAGTTTGTTTTATTAGAAGACGCTCCGATCTGGATCTATAAAACTCATATAAAACAAAGCCTTTGCGACTTCTGGCCCGATAAACACAAGTTATCCGCTTTGAGAGCGAATTCGCTGACGACTCCACTGCCTATACATCGAACAACCATCGCTGCTATTTCATCACGATCAGTGCTTTTCGCCTGGCTTGGGAATCTTGGCGTTCGGGTTCCGGGGGTCGTTCTTGAATTCATCACCTGCAATAATGGGGATTTAGCAAGAGAGAAATAATAAAAATATAATGCAAAGGCTGCGCGAACTGAGGCAAGACGCAGAGCGCCGCTCATCACAAAGGGCAAAGGGGTGACTGACTAGCCATCATAGCATTTGCAAAGGAATTAACGCCATAGAGAATGACCACGCCTAGTCAAGAGCGTCAGCACCCATGTTCTCCTTACCCCCAATTCAATCGAATACAATCGCATCGGCTAATGGGCTAACCCTCTAGGGCAGATTCACATACCGGCGGCGAAGAATGGGGCCATGGGCCGTGCTATAATGAGAAGGTTAGTATGAATTTGCGCGGAGGCATTGATGCTCGTAGAGCAAAGATATAGGTGTAGGTACCGAAAGGTGCCGGAAATTTCTTCCCAAGTAGAGACATGATGGCAGACAAGTTCTGATCAAGGGACTTGAAGGCGTTCGTGCTGTTTAAGTGGAACAAAGTCGGTTGCATTAAAGCAGCAGACGGCTTTGGTCCGGAGCCGCCGCTTCATTGGGTTGGACCGATTTCCCTGACCGCTTTCCGGGTCCTAAAGAAATTACCGCAGTAGCCTCAGGTAGCTATGTATGACAAGTTCCCCACATGCTGCTGAACCAAAAGCGGTTAGCACACCTCCGAACGCCAAGTTGATCCTAACTCTTATGCTATCATACAAGGAATAGAAGGGGATAATTCCATAAAATTTTCCAATGGCTGATTCTCTTTCCTCATCCGTGTCCTCCCTCCGTTCTTCCCTTCGACTTCTTAAATCGTCCATCAATATTCTTGATTCGGGCGTTAGCGACTTTCCACGGCTATCAAAAGTCCTTCAGACTACGAGAGTATGTTCCCCGTGTAATAATGAACGTGGATTGGTTATCCTCAAGGGATGAGCTTATACAATAGATCTAGCATTTCGAGCTTCTCTCCGAATCCACTCTTCGCGAAGCGCAGCAGGCGCTCTTGGATGAAATCACCCCAAGCATTACACACCTACTCTCACTAGCTTCAAACCACATTAATCGACTATCTCGCCGTGAGGAATCTCTCCGGGCTAAGTGTCAGCTACAGGAAGGGAGACTCTCTAACGAAAGAATTCCACCCTCTCTCCCTGCTAGCCGTTCCCGAGACCGACACGCCATCCCATCGTCGAGTTCTGCCAAAGCAAAGGCGGTCGAACTAAAAAAGCTCGTGCAGAAGAAGGAACGTCTGAAATATACTGTTGAGAGACTTGAGCTCCAGGGGCGACAAAGAGAGCGTGAATTGCGGAAGAGTATGGCAGCTCAATAATATGGGCCAGCCGTGAACGGAAACGCTCATCGCTGCGACTTCTCAGCTTTTAAGTCTTCGCCGGGAATCAGTTGCGGATCAGTCTTTCCAGTTTTCAGGCGACAAATTACGATACTACGATAGACGGATTTCATGAACAGAGTATAGGCAGCTTTGGTATCGCTGCCTGTAATGAGCGAAATGCCCATTTTGAGTCATCCGCTGCTCAGGTGCTTCCAGAGCATCAGCACGTCAAGATTATTCGAGTAAGATTCTACTACAACGTTCAATGTTATCCTATGTGACCAAGGATACATGCTCGAGCCTCATTTAGATTCCCATTTCTAACTATAAATTGTGGCATAGATTCCCATATGACAGTGGGAGAATCCAACGGAATTCATAAGAAATTCTAGATACGCTTGGGGGTGTAATGGTTCGTTTCAGTCAGCATTCTCATATCAAAACGCAGGACGGCTCAGAGATAGGCGGGGAACTCGTTTTCCCAAACTAGTTGGAATATTGCCAATATTTTCGTAGAGGTGGTTTTTATTCTGTTCTTTCAGATCAACGCGACACGATTTCTTTTTTGCCTTCTTCCTCCTCTCTGCGTTCTTTTGCCTATCGATACCGAAAAACCCAGGTGTTTTGTTGCTCGTCTGTTAAGACGAAGGATCAAGATAAACCCGGGGTAGTTAGCCGAGTATGAAATAGCTCACAGATGCAAATCATGTCTGCGATAAGTCCTTAACATATCTACTATCCAGTATATTAGTACACCAATGTTTGTAGGCTGCAGCGGTATCTAATTAATGGAAACCCTTGAGAAGGCAAACGATCTAACTATCCTCCAATAATGGCATGTATTGCTCTCAATAGACGGGTGTACTTCCTAATAGGTAACATGCAATGCCGGATGGATACACTTGCATTACCATCATATGTATAATTGTTGTGTATGAGTTCTTTATCACTCAAAATAAGAAGTCAAGTATGCTTTACACTCCAATAACTTCATGACTCGAATGCTTGTTAGCGCAGGTCGAAGAATCGGTAACGATTGCTTCACACTAGTAATATTCAGACGCGCAACAGCACACATTACGGACTTTATAGATTAGGTAACATGCGTTGGTTTTGTTAGAATATGATATATATATATAGCTTCACTGACGTAAGGAAGAAATTTAAGAAAAGAAACAGCATCTCTCCGACATTTACGACTGTTTGTTTCTGTCATCACCTTTGGCAGTTAGGTTTGTGTCTCGTATCGATAATTAATCGTCTAATCAGCCTTTCTCATCAATATCCTCGTGGTGGTCGTTCCCATCGCCCTTCCCTGTCGCTTTCTCTTTTCGCTTCTGAACAATATCCCAGTTATAAACGCGGGCTGTAGCCACTTCGAGGGTCTGGATAAGTGAAGAAAAAAGAAAAAAACATATTAGTCGCATTATCCTTTTTCGGTCACCGTTTTTATTTCTCCCTCCCTTCTTATTTCCCACTACCTCTTTCTATTCGGAAGCGCAGTAGCATAGTAGAAAGGGGTGTACGACGCACCGTAATTTGCTCGCGCAGGAACTCAAGATCCTCCTCACAGTTATTTAAACTCTCTTCTGCAGCCGACAACTTATCCGTGAGCATCGACTCAGCCTCGTCAACGGGATACGCAAGCATGACATTTGCTCCGAGCCAGAGATACACTTCGTCAGTGTCCTCCGGGAGGATAACCGCACGAGCATAGAGTGTGTCGTTAAGTTCGAAATGTGTTTCCAGGGTTTCTTCGGTTCCAGCCTGTGAGGAAGAAGAAAATATGTAAGCATTCGAGGATGTCATCAAGTTTGATTGATATGCGGGGGAGGGGACGGAGCGAAAGAATGTGCTTTGACCTTCTGTCTTGTCTTCAAAAATTTCACCATCTCCAAAGTCTTCTTAATATCCGGGATCTTCTCTCGGAGGCCCTGTCCCCGTCGCTGGGTGTTGACCTCCATGAATTGGTACTTTGCGATCATCTCCTGAAACGAGCGTAGTGTTGGTTCAACGTCCGCGCGACTGGAAACGTAGTTGGTGACATTATCAACGAACGGCGCGACCGGGATCCCACGCGGGTTGGTTTGGGTAGTAGAGGTAGTATCGATTTTAGTAGCGGACGATAGACTGGGTGGGCGAGCGATAGATGAATAAAAATAAGTTAGAGAACCAACTACCGAATAGATCCCAATGACAGAGATATCGGCATTTTTGATGTTGTTTACTCGAAGATGTTGGAGGATGAGATGAATGTTTGGAGTTCGATAAGCAGGAGTTTTTTTTTTTTAATTCTGTTCGCTTACCTCCCTGATTCCTGGCCCGGCATCGTTATGAGAGCACGGCTCTCGAGCAGGCTCGTCCTACTGGTGGACTTTATCCTTGCGTACATAGAGGATTTGGGCCCAAGTCAGTGGTGCAGAAGCCTCATTCTCGAAGGTACTGACTGTATATTGAGCGCATCAGGAGGAGCTTGCATTCCTATTCGGGACAAGCGCCTTATATGACGTCTTCTACGGCTCATACCGATCGGTACTATGTAGTTAACTAGTGCATCATATGATAGTACTGTACAATTCATAGATTGTTTCTATCGCCACTACAGAATATATATCCATACAGTACTTCCCATATATCTCGGATTTGCTATTACTGCTATTGACGAATGAGGATGTGTATATCAGAGGATATCCTTCATCTCCTGACAAAATCAATTGAATGAATAAATGATAATAATCAATAATAAGCATCATGGTCTTGCTAGTCACCACGCAACCCATCCTTTCCGCGCTTGAGGCCTTACCGCCATCTATGCGCGACCGCCTCGATCTCCCAAAGTCCCCGGCACTAAACGCTCCCATCTCTCACTCGCAACTAATCGCGCTGGCGCGCTGCTTCTCCCGAGTGGACGATCATACTCGCGACGAACACGAAGTCATGAGTCAGGAGAACACTGACAATTGCCACGCAGACGATGGCAGTCAATCCAAGGAGAAAGAAGACGAATTTTGTGATGAGTCGAAAGCGAAAGCGGCTGCTGTCTATAATCTGAACACCTTGCTACGGGGAACGAGGGTTTATGTCCCTCCGCCCGCCCCAAAGCCCGATCCAGTATGGTCATGTTTTTTTTTTTGTTACAGTTTTGTACCTGCGGAACTGCCGCTGACGTCATTGAAACGTGCTGTGCTCTAGAGTCCTGAATTCCTCGCCCTAAAAGCACGTCTCAAGGCCGCTGCAGAGGAGGATGACTATAGACGCTTGATTTCATCGGTTCCTGCACCCTTATACGGAGCGCCTTCGAGCTTGCCATCGTCTGCCATGACCACCCTTCACCACCCCAATGATATTGATGGAGAGGCAGATGAGATGGACTCCCTCACCCCATCTCTCGTTGTGAACATCTTCCTCTCTATCATTCTCTGCAGCTTTACCACCTACTGGGCCTTGACACATTTTCAAACGCCAGCGTTCCTCAGCTTCGCCTCTGCTAAACCTAGTGCAGGAACGGCCGCACAAATCGCGGAGCCCGCTTTCGTTCTCATCTCCATTTTTGCCGGGCTGCTTGTTGGTGTGGCAGAGGTAGCAGTGTACGCATCGTATCTGAGGAAGGTGGAACAAGCCCGGTCACGCGAGCGGGCTGTTAAAGAAGAGAAAGTGGTGATGGGGGAGGTGAGTGCAAGCACAGACTGGGCTCCTGGGACAAACAGAACACCCACTCCGAATGAAAATGGAGAAGCAGAAGAAATTTGGGGACGAGGTGTAAATGGCGGGATCAGGAGAAGAGTCCGGGAAAGATGGCAAGAGAGGAATAATAATATTGATCAATAAGGCCGGACCTTCGAAGTCACGAAATATTCAGTGAACTGTGATTTCTATGGCGGATGGATTGCATCCCCGATAATTTGAAACGCTACTTGTGGAAACTATATCCACTTAATTAATGCATGGCTAACTGCACCTCTTGTAATTGTAGCAACGAAATATTGAGCCTGTGCCATCTTCATTCCGTGTGGAACTCCGATAATCATGCGAACGCTAATTGAACGACAGGACAAGCTCGCTTGAACTACTACCGAAATCGGTGAGCTAAAATGGCACGAGGAAAAATCCGCGCAGTAAGAGAGAGTCTATTCGTGAAAAGGGCAGCGAAATGATCGAATATCGCAGAACTCAAGACAAAATGAAGCTGAACGATGTCGACAAGGCTATTTCTACAACAAGAGTTTGCCGGTTGCGCCTGCGGGACTGAACCCCTCGTGCCGGGAAAACACTCTTTCTCCACGGAGCCAAGTCTCGCGTATCATGCCTTTTAGAATACGGCCTTGATACGGGGAACACTTGTTGCGGAAGAGCATGGTGTTTGACTCGACCACCCATATCGCCGCATCGTCGAATACACAGATGTCTGCATCGAAACCCACTGCTAGCTCGCCTTTCTGATGCCCCAGACCAACCTGGCGTGCTGTGTTAGCGCAGCACCACTGGACAATGTCTTGGAGAGCCCGGTCGGTGTCCTCGGAGTTGCTTCCCGGAGCGAGACCATCCAGATTTCGGCGATGGCTCAGCTCCGTCCAGAGGATCGGAAGACCCAGGCCGACCGAAGAGATACCTCCCCAGGCAGCAAAAAAATTGCCTTTATTAAGATTCCACTCGTCATCACATTCATCCTCTGAAATATCGCTGATGACTGAAGGTGTCACAGAGAATGAAGAGTTCGAAGACGACGGGACCGTGACATTACACGTAGCAAAATGAGGCGGGAGTAACTTCAAGTTTGGCGTGCAAGGGGAGTGATCAGACACTACAGTTTTGATAACGCCGTCGGTGGCATAGCGTTCCAGCTCCGACCACAAGCGGTCCTGGTTCACCTGGGATCGGATGGGGGGACAACACTTGTGACGTGTATCTCCATCGGCGATCTCCTCTGCTGCCAGGGAGAGATAGTGGAAGCAGGTTTCTGCTGTAATGGGCACGCCATTCGCTCGGGCTTTGCGCAGCACCGGTATGGCCTCGATTGCAGAGAGATGGACAATGTGCAAAGGTAGTTGGGGGGCCCGGGCTGACAAGGCAACAATCATTTCAATTGCGTACGTCTCGAAAGTGACGGGGCGGGAGGCGAGGAAAGTGGAATAGGCTTGCGGCGGACCAGCTGGGACTGCTGGAGGCTCGGATCGCTGGACCTCATCTCCCACCGATGCAGTTATCGGCGGCACCATCTCGGCATGGAACATGAGTGTTGTTGGTTCATCCGCTAACTCCATCATGGCCGCCTCGATATCTCTAGCAGTGACTGCTGGAAATTCATTCACCTAAGGGCCGGACGAGTGAGTCTGAGAGTCAAGATGGGGACACGTTAAAGAGACCTACTCCGCTATCAATCAGGAATCCCTTGAAACCACGCACACCGGCTCTTACTAAGGCCTTCAATTCGTGTGTATTGCCCGGGATGATGCCGCCATAGAATCCAACATCTACCCAGCACTGACTGTGGGCAGCCCGGACTTTCTCCCTTAAGCCCGCCAGTGTGGTTGTGGGAGGTAAGGCATTCAGGGGCATGTCCATCACAGTAGTGACTCCCCCAAACGCAGCGGCCCGGGTGCCCGCCTCAAATCCCTCCCACTCGGTCCGGCCGGGTTCGTTCAGGTGGACGTGGGCGTCTACCAATCCCGGCATCAAGACGTACGGGGAGTAATCCGTGTATGATGTGCCAGCAGGAAAGTCGGAAGCTGGACGCACACCCGGGAAGATCGATTCAATCTTACCTGTACGTTTGGAGATCACTAGTGTGGCTGCTATCACCCTGCCGGAGACGACAGCGCGTGATGAAGCCATCACGGTGGACGGAGATGCCCACAGAAAGTCGGCGGTGGTAGTCGTGACGGTGTCCATTCTCTCTGTGAAATATAGTACGTATGTACAAGAAACACATCCCGTCCCTTTCTTGTCCCCCTTCTGCTATTTTTGGCTCGTCTTCCCTCTTTCAGTCTTCTCGCCCTCCCAGGGACTCATTTTAATCTGTGGAAAGGGGTAGGGGAGGCAAAAGAGGAACATGTTGATCTTTGTATGGCTTGTTGTTCGATGTAGCCTAGACTTCTAGAGACAATGTAGCTAGACCGCTCTTTTTTCAACCTGATGGGATCGTTCGCTGCCGCAGTTCTCGGTGTGGACCATCCAGTGGGAGGGAAGATGGGAAGGCGAGGGGGAACGCTTATCTCTCTCTAGGCCCTTCCTTATCATCGTCGGCCGGGGATCCATTCGCCGGATCCCTCGTATGATATCTGATAATAGTCATGGCTACGTTACCTCTATAGGGCTAAAAACACGGGTCAGCGCTTGGTTCGGAAGATACATCCTTCGGTTGTATATCATGGTCGAACTAGTCGTTATCGTTATCATTATTACCACCTTGCATGTAATAAGTCCGTGGTTCCGTGTGCGTTGTACAGAGATAAGGAACCAGATGTCATTGCTATCTACCTACATACCTAACAATCCCAATTTTAAGTCAGCAACGAGGCGGTGGAATCCACCATCCATCCTCAGACATCGAAGATGTGCGACATTATACCATATTTATTGTAGACGCTATACATATGATATTTCTTCACCCCGGGCGGAGACCCGCATCCGATATAGGAGAACAACGTTCGATGTTGGTCGAGAACATCCCCACCCGCCATTCTGGTTCGAGACTAGGACTAACAAGTCGGCGGGGGGTGATACGAGCTCCGATATGACCATGTTGTGAACTTTATATATAACTTCTTGTGGAGAGCTATCGAGTAATTCAGAATTGAGTAATAAAGGTATTATTGGGGTATTACCCGTAGTTATATTTTTATTAATCAATTGATATGAGTCAAGTCGCATATCGGTGTGCCGACTCGGTGAGGTCACGGGCCAGGAGAGCAGCATTTGATTGGTTGGGAGGTTTATGATCGTAATCCTTTGTTAGTCCTAAACTTTATCTCAGTTGATAAGCTTGTGAGCGTCTGAAGCTAACGCAATATGGCATTGGGGCGGATCATTAGTCTGCCAGACAAAATGCTTGTGCTAGCGTCTTGGTTTTCTTGGCACCTCAACTCTGATAACGAGTTTAACTAATCCGAAAATGGTACTAGTACTAGCACCTCGGGCCGGGATTTCGGTGGCCGGAAGGTCAGGCTTGGGATTACATAGTTGCATGTGGTTGCGGTTTCGGGCTGAACTACACAGTTTTGTCTAAGCTTGACAAAACAACACCACGCTACTCCGGATTCTTACAAACGGACTATCATAGTTTACACTGAAACACATTGATCATATTTCCCTATAAATTAGTATTCTCTAGGTGCCTACTCCGGGACCCAGTTATAATAATTAATCGCCCACTCTTATCCCATTGCTTATCAGGTCGAACCATTCTCCCTACACTGCTGAACACTGTTTCGGGTTCGGCGCTCATCACCGGAGTTCCGAGCAGGTCCAGTGCAAAAGTTGAAAGGCGGGGCCGTACTAAACGCTTCTAGGATTATCCTTATTCTCGCGTCGGAACTCGTGTCAAGTATTGTACTCATCGGAGGAAGGCTCCACGTCCTCTAGTATCCCAGTTGTGGAGAGTCGGCTGATTCCTCCTACTGCTCCCGGTCCTTCAGAGGCTATAGTACCGGTTGGAACCAACTGGGCCAAGAAAATCCTCCACCGTTTTTGACTTTTATCATGCATGCCTATTGCGCTTTTGCTATGCACTGCTGCCAATCAGGACAATGCTCCCACCTCTTCTCGATCCATCGCCATTTGTATCTTGGGTGGAGTGAAATCGCAGCAACATAGGCTGATGACTTGTCGGTGGGCTGGCAATATTTGTCAAGCTTCTCCCATTCGGCCTGGACGCTGTTTAGAAGATATTGGTCTCTAGCTAGGTCTCGATACCTAGTGTAGCTCCTAAAACCCGCAGAAGCCTGAGAAGAGCATCGGTCTACCAAAGCCCTAGCGTCTTCCAGCGAGGATTGAATGGTTGGGAGGACTTCCCATAAAGCTCCATATCTTACTGCATAATAGTATGCTCTGAGTCAGCATGCTTAACTTGAAAATGGAGCCAAAGAATGATATTCACCATCCACTGCACGGCCTTCAGGCCTCTTGGCGGTCGTTTTAAAAGGCTTTATAAAATGACAAGGTACTCCGAGGTAGTTATCGCAGATTGCTGGCCTTGATTGGTAACGGCCGAGTACCATTGCGAATGATCTTAGTAATGAGAGAGCTTAGAAAATGCCGCAACCGAAGCCGAAGCCTACGAAGAATAAACCTACACAACCTAGAAAGTAAGCAGCCGTTGGTGTCGACGTTTAGTTGGAGGAAAGTCTGTTAGTACTGTCTCATAGATCGCCTAGCCTTAGGAGATAGGGGCGGCTCCTAAAAATATATGATGATTATGATATGTATATAGAATAAGAGCTCATAGCCTAAGGTTGAGCTTCAGGCAATCCGGGGATGTGAATTATTTTGCATGCGTGCTTGCCGCTTGCCGGTAGAATGTAGCTAACCCTGTTAGAAAGGCGGTTCAAGAATTCTGCCACGGAATCTCCTATCATCAGATCCGATAAAAAAAATATCATGTGTATCGATAGAATAGCTAACTTATTAATGTCTTATAAGGGATATATAAGAAGCTAATGCCGCCATGATTGGTTTTTTTCCTTTTTCTATGTCTTTCTCATGAATGGTAATTAGACGCATTAAAATTGATAGCTCATGGCGAGGAAAGGCAGAAGGCAACGGCGACCTGGTAATTTAACGCTTTAGTACAAGCCTCTATGCTCGCAGCCGCTAATATTGGTTTTGTAGTCAGCGCAGTTGCGGCGCGAAAAGCTCGTCAACAGTCTCAAATTGTGCCACCAGCACTTCTGGCTGAGAATCCTGACATTGATGGGGGTATTCCACGGAAGAGATTGCGCCTCTCGTTTGAGTCCGAAGCGACGCAGGCATATCATGAGCCGCATGGTTCTCTAATAGAGAGGCAGAAAGAGACTGGTGAGCAGTGTGAGACTGACAATGGTTCCGAAAATCCAAGCCTTCCCCGTGTTGAGGATATTATTGTTGAAGATCTCCCAGGTAGAGGGTCTGAGGAGTGTGTTAGCGCCATACCTGACAATGGTGCAAACGATGAATTTGGATTCGGTGACCGTAGTCATCATGGCAGGTAAATGCTACTGGTTACAAAGAAATATTTCTTTTTGACAAGCTTGGAATCCTAGGTCGCCACTAGAACCAGAAGTCGTCGTTGACGACTTTCGGCGCTTGAAAATCGACCTTGACAGAAGCACTGTCATCTACAGCGATGACACTACATTGTGCGTACGTATAAGGAAAGGGAAGGTAGGTTCTACCTACGACCATCAAGTGAGAACTGAATCTTACATTTTCTTTTTTTCTTTCTTCTTTTTTCCGCTAGAGCATAGCTCCAGTGGGAGAATATGAATTCTGGGTGAAGAGGGGCGTGATAAGTTTAATGGGGGCAAAGCTGCCTTCTTCTCCCCAACTATATAGGGCATACGCACCATCGACACATTCTCTCCCTGTCATCAAGTGTATTTCTGGAGCCCAGGGATCCGCGGAAGTAGAACTCAGGTCATGCAGTAGCGGCATCTCTCACCTCAGCTCATTGTCTCCTCTTTATCAGGGAATATGGACTAGCAGGAAAATGACTACGGATCAGCGGCGGTCATTTTCAGTTGTATGAGCCTCTCACATATTATTTTCATGTCGTCCTGGCTAATAACCCAAGGTTTTCTCGTCCTCCAATAATCGCCTGAAACGAGATCTAAGGCCCTTACATCTGAATGAAAAATGGAGTCTAGCCATCAAGACGCTAGCACGGCGAGGAGCTGCTCTAAGGGTGCTAATTTGTGGACCCAAGGGCACGGGAAAATCAACGTTCAGTCGATGCCTTGTCAATCATCTTCTCAGCCCAGCGCCTCAGGTGGGGAAAGGACACGGTAACCCTGACGGTGTAGCTTTCCTCGATCTCGATCCGGGACAACCTGAATTTTCCCCAACTGGAGAGATTTATCTCGCACACCTGAACACTCCATACTTTGGACCTCCATTTTCTCATCCATCCTTGGAGGGATCTCGGGATGGAAAAGTTATTCGAGCTCACCATATAGGGTCAACATCGCCGAAAGAAAATTCTGACCACTATGCTATTGCCGCGATGGATCTTCTAGACCATTATCGTACACTACTTGCAACATATCCACGGTGTCCACTAGTGATCAACTCCCCCGGTTGGATCTTTGGTTTAGGGTTAGAAATGACCATGTGGCTCATCAAGTCTCTGGGACTGTCTGATATCGCTTATATGAGCGAAAAAGGGCCCGATGAAGTGGTAATGCCTCTCATTCAAGCAGCTAGCGAAGTGATGGTTTCCATGGTTACACTTCCATCGCAGCCCATTGAATTCACAACCAGGTCCAGCGCTCAACTACGTTCGATGCAGATGCAATCCTATTTCCACATGTCCTACCCACTTGGTGTTCAGAACCCTTACTGGTCTGGCTGTCCCCTCACCTGGTGCAAGCCCATTTTCGTTGATTATGCAGGCCCACGGCCAGGTGTTCTGGGTATAATGGTCCAGGGCAGCAGACTTGACCCAGATGTTTTACACGATATTCTCGAGGGTGCCACAATTGCAGTGGTAGCCGTTGAGGATCTGAGTGCTTTCACAGGCCATGGCCTTCCACAAGCCGAGAGCGAGGCCGCATCTGAAGCAGAGAGCACACTAGGGATAGAAATGGAAGGATACAACACCAGCGACGCCGCCGCCGTAGATATTGATCATCTGAACGGCCTCGAAAGCCAATCTCCGCAAACATCATTGGAATCTCTCATTACCCGTACACCCCGTGAAGGTCTCCCTTACCTCTTTGTTGGAGTCGGGAGCTGTGTGCCTCCCGATCCTAGAGTTTCGCATTCCCTTGGACTCGCTTTCGTTCGTGAAATCAATACCTCAGCTTGCAAGCTTGAGTTGGTCACGCCAATCCCAACCTCGAGGATTTATGAGGCACTCAAGTATGGTAAAGGAATTGTGCTCGTGCGAGGCCAGCTAGATAACCCAAACTGGGCAATCAGTGAGGAATACCATGCTGCGCGGACTGCTGAATACAAACACTATACTTCAATTTTTCCTCGGGGGGAAGTGACGGGTGGAGATTCGATGCGACAATTTAAAATATCTCGGGAGCTAAGAAATCGAGTCTTGCGTGCTAGCAATCTACCATGGATTACTGTCACAGAGGAAATCAACCATTGCCAAGCAAAAAGGAAAAGGATGTTGTGGAAGTTGAACAAAAAGGCGTACACCGGTAATGAAAGTGAAGTCGATTAATAATAGTCCGGGATTCGGATTTTGTGTGTATGTAATGTATGTATATACATAGCCTTTTCCTGAGATCGCCTTGTGGATGTATAACCAGTCCTTATACAATTATAGATTCACGGCCTTTGTGTGTAGTGGATTCAAACAAGTTTGGCATCGAGAAGCCAGACTTCCAAGCTACTAAACCACTTAAGTAGGTAGAACGTACTACGTACTAGCAGTGCTCTTCTATACATATAGCAGCATCTACGCACTCTAGATAATTTGTCATCTCACTAGTTACTTCTATTGATTTTGTTCTGACCCCCAGACCTCCCTTCTTAGTTGAGTCATCGTATGTAACCCTATAGCCGAAGGCATGAATTGTGCTTATGGATTCTGAAGCTCGGGCTAGGCTAACATCATGGATGAACGAGATGTTACGGAATTTGGGGCCACGCTAACCTCCAGTGAAAAAGCTTAGCACCAGGGCAGAAAAGCCCGTGAACTTGAGACAGCTTTCTGCTGAAATGCAGGAGGTGATGGTCGTTTGGAAGAGGCCGCACGCACTCCAAAGTGCATCCATCTCATTTACAGCAAATATACTTTCATGGTAAATGTTGACGATAACCGGTCGGCAGTCCGGCCCTCCCACTCTGTTGCAGTTACGTTGATATTTCAAGTCTCATCAAGCGGGCAGTATACAGTCTTATACTAGGACTACCGGTGGTGAACCCGATCATATCATTTCGTCTCTAGAATTCAGGAATTCCATTCGAGCTGCACCACAGCCTCATGCTTATATATGTATATATATGGTCAGGCATTTCTTCACATTCTACTGAGTGACCCCAGTTTGTTTAACCATATGCTTGTTATCCCCGATTTACGATGGAAACCCGGGTGAGCTATAGACTCCCTGCTGGCTCGATAGCATCTGGAGAGCAAGGAGCTGTACGGTCCGGATCTTCTTAGATATAAACTCACGGAGTTATGAATTGAGAGCTATCACCTCTATAACACACAAAATTAGCAAATTTTCATTATAAGAGACGTTACAAATACCTATTCTAATAAATACCTTTGCCTCGGGATTTTACAAGGTCAACAGCATGAATACTTCGTCATCTAACAAGCTTGAAGGGGATGACCATATTTCTCATCCTGCTCTGTTGTATCCCGAAACAGGTTCTTCGGATCTTTTCAAGTATCGCAGTTAGACAGCATACATATCCCGCGGGAGATCTTTCTGTTTCTTGAACATATTGGTAATTGGGGTATTGGAAACTGTGCGCCTGGTTGAGTTCATGCTGAGCGCTTTCTTTCGACAACTGGATCCGACCTTTACAAATATCCCCCGCCGCCGTTCTCTAGGTGTTAGTACATTAGTAATTGCCATGATCGAAAGAACCGCTACAAATGTCCGCCAAAAAAATTGCGCACCTTCTATAGCTAAGAGCAGGCAAAAAAATGGTCCAAGGACTGCGAGTCTCTACCCGAGAAACGTGGATTCAAACGGTACTCTTCTTTAATCTTACATTATTATAAATCGTTGTGCCCACCAACTGCTATCCTTGCACCCGAATTTCTTAGCGCAGAATTCCGCGAGGCGATTGAAAGAAGATGAATGTTAACTACCAGTGCCAGTCCAGGTGATTATCTCGGTTAGCGACCCAGACGGCAAGGACTAGTGCTCCGCCACAGTCAATCGCCCTAACCGGGGATGGCTGGCATTCAGCGGGGTGACCTAACTGGTTATGGTTGTGGCGCAAATTGTAAGCCACACTACCACCGTGGGTCGTAAACCGAGACATCGACAACGCCTCCGTACGCATATCATTCAACCGCAAGCGAAGGTTAAGGACAGGGGATTTCAATTAACCGAATCCGGCTCTATACATACGAAAGAAATTCCACTCCGTGTCGGCTCGAAACTGTGTGTGTGCGTATTTAACGTCCGTGTTCCCGTGACCGCAAGCGGCCCTGTGGTGCTCAAGCTATATATAGTAAAGGAGAGATACTAAAGGAGGTGCGAGTTTCTAACTATCATATCTATTGGGTATGGTTGCGCCAGTAGGTAAGAATGGTATTCTAGAGGCACTTACAGATACGATATATCACCAGCTTAACATATATATATATATACCTATGCATGGGTAGAGTATATTATTCTCACTAATATATATAATGCAGTAAATACACATCTTGCGGGACGACCGTTGGGATTTAACATCATTCTAGCTGAGATTTAAAACTAACCTCACTAGTGACTTGGTAATGCACCACGAATCATGATTTGACATTTATACACGCAGTTTCGGTACCACACAATACATTTATGCCCTGGCCGATGTTCTGGTTGCCTTCAGGAAAACTAGGAGAACGACAGTGTAATCAAACCGTCAACTTTGCGGGCTTCAGACAAGATTTCTTTCCACAGCTTCTCCTTTATCTCAGCTCCCGCGGTAGTCTCGAGAATATCAGCGGGTCTATTTCCGCGTTAGCCCGTAACCTTTAATCACCGGCCATATCCTTGGCGACTGAAAAGGCAAAAAAAACTATCTGGGCATACTTGACTATTTCATTATTGTAAAGGAAATTCCCATGGCTTTCTTCAGAAACTATTCCTGCGGCATAGATGATTGTTCTTGCGCCTTCCGTCACAGGACGGCCTCGAAAATAGCGCACCATCTTCACTATATACTTCATATACCAAGGGAGGTTGGCGTCGAAGTTAGTCCTTACAAAGCCAGGGCACATGTTATTAATGACGATCTTGTCCTTAGGTACTCGTATTGCCAACTCTTGTACGAATGCTGATAATAAAAGCTTGCTGTTTGCATACGCATGCATGCCATCGAAGTTTTTTCGATCGCTGATATGCTGGAGAACCGATTCGTCCAACGCGATGGGTGCCTTGTCAAAGCCATGCATGATTTGATACATACTCCCAACGAAGGACAGGCGTGCAGGAGACCCACGCCTCAATGCTGTGCTCTCCAGTAGCGGAAGTAGTTCTAAGGCCAGAACAGCATTTGACAGCAAATTCACCTGCATCAACCGGTCGTTTCCACTTTGGCTTTCTTGGTAGCTAACAAGATTAATCCCGGCATTCAGGAGCAGGATATCAAGAACATCAATGTTATGCTTGACCCGTTGTGAAAATTCAACGACACTTTGATAGTTGTCCAGATCCAGATGCATGACCTTGAGATCTGCATTGGGATTTAATCGACGTATCTCGGGTTCTGCAGCGAGCTCGGCGGCGGCAGCTTCGCCCTTGGACATAGACCGGACCGCGAGAACCACACGCGCAGCCTTCAGTTGAAGGAACTGACGTGCAGCCTCCAGTCCCAATCCTGCGTTGGATCCAGTGATGATGATAGTCTTCCCTGAGAAATCGGTTGATGGTGGTAGTGGGGGAATCGTCGGTTGACGTTTAAACAGCGTGTTTTTGGGTACCATTTTCCCGGTTGATTAATCGACGTTTCAAATACTAATGCAAGAGGCAAGCTGCTCAAAATGCAGATTAGGATCAAGAGAGAGATCCGTGAGATTTAATACTAGCTGCGTTTATTATTAAAGTAATAATTGCGCGGGGAAAGTTAGGATAATACTTATAGTATATTACTCAGAAGGGCTCCCTTGCAATATTTCCTGCCTCATAACCAGTCTGACCGGTCAAGATGCTAACTTAAATGAATACTGCAGTGCATGATGGCTGACACTTAGAACCTATCACTTTTTTATCAACACCACGCCATCGCATGACATTTCGAATACAATTCTGTCCTGTGCTTGTACCATAACAACACTGTGACATTTGAAAAAATACCAAAGGGAAGCTTTGGTAATTTAGCGGGCTTTTGGACATGATAGGTACGTGCTAGTGCCATTACGCTAGTCTAATTTAAGAAAGCTACATGGGTATTATTGTATTTTAAACCACCCCGTAATAGATTGGTGCCGTCACTGATCACCATCATCACTTCCCAGATCCAAGCCTACTCCCTAGGTAGTTACAGTTAACCCTGCCTATAATGAACGGAACACCGTGTCAAATTCAAACCCTCATAATACTAATAATTCTAATAGTTATACTCTATAACGAATCAAGAGGCCTAACCATTCAATTCGTTATAAGCAGGGTTTACTGTACATTCTTTTTATACAGCTAGGATGGCATGCAAGAATGGTGCTATTGTCAACATATGCCAACGCACAACGTTCTCGCGCAAGTCATCAATAGTATAGTCGCAATTTTCCCTTATGTGCCTTTTCGACGACACCAAAAGTATTCAATATGATTCAGTTCACAATGAAGCCTAGGGAAGGTCATGGTATGATGGTAATATGGCATAGCTTTAATAACCTCCTAGAGCTCGCATTTTTGCATGGCAAAATCTGGCTGCGTCGATGTGCGCAACAGTCCACTATTCGGTAAAGTGATCAGCCAACAAAATAAACGAAGAAGGATAGGGGAAAGCTAGCTTACTGAAGTACACTTGGAGGTAGGTCTTCACAACGTGTGCCTTTTTTACAGTTCTTGCGCCCAGACATCCAAGACATTAGTGGCTTAGAATTCAAGCAGCATTCCCCTAGTCAGCCACAATTACCGCTCTTCTAGAACCACTTAAATCTCTTTCGGAATTTTGTGAACAATTCTTGTTATGGGATCCTTCTCTTCATAGTATATCTCCTGTGCAACAACTGTATCGCCATCTTGATATCAGCCATCCCGAAGAAGAGGTTGCCATCCACCTTTACCTTTATTCGTCTTGAGAACACGAAGAGTATCGTCCGCATACACGGAGTAGCTTTTCGCATTATCGAAAAGGAAGACGAGTTGGTACCCTGGGTACAGTAGCTCTGCTATAGGGAGGACCTTCATTTTGAATTGCTCCAGAAACAAAGAGTTGTCCCAGTAACCCTCACCCCCTCCATATTCAAATAATTGCGCCGTCTCAAGGGGATACCTAGTGTAGTCAAATGGGCCTATCGCTCTTTTGGAAGGGGCAAGATTGAGTCGAGAACCATTATCCCCCTTCCCTTTCCTTTAGGCCGTAAAACATCATATTCTCTGGGATCTAATCCTGGTGTTGTTCGCGGAGAATTTACTCTCATCTTGGACGATAAGAATGATTGGTACAATACACTGTATTGTATTGTATATCCAATATTACAATATCGATTTGTAATCAGACCAATCAACTATAGTATCTCCTTCCTATTATGGAAAAAGCGACTGACATCGGGCACAGAGCAGGCTGCAATGACGATATATGATTGAAAGCTTGTTAGCGCAAAATCTCGCTTAGTTTCGTAAATTGGAGGCTCCATATTCCTTCATGATGAAACCGGAGAGTCAGGTGTTCTGCAATCTTCTTTCGGTGGTAATAATTCCCTCAAAAAGTATGCTTCATATGCGTCTATAAACAAGCCCCTCATGTTAGAGGTAGTTAAGGTATCCTAGGCAAATTTGTTGGAGCCAAAAGATAATAATAGGAGGTGAGAATGTTCACATCACTAGGGAGTTCCAAGATATATTCCAGGTACATGCAATAGCTACAGCGAATATCACAAACGCCGCTTTCCACTCAAAAAGCTCAAAAAGCTACCATCACTATATATATAAGGTACTTAGATTTTTGAAGTTGGCTGCTAATTCCGTAAGTACTAGTACCTGTATACATATATAAAATAATACACGTATCATAGGTAGAATGCTTCTATGTACATATGATTACAAACTGGAGAAATCATTATCACAGGAGTGCTATATATATTTATACAGTTAACCCCGAGGGTCATTCAAGCGCCAAGGCCACCAATCGCGACCCAGGACCGTATTACTTAAGATCGAGTTAAGAAACGGCTTCAAGCTGCATACATTATGTACGGAATACCGTGAACTTAAATTCAATTAGCAGTGGAATTTATATCGCACAGCAAATCGAACCTTTCCTTTTAGACTTAGGTACATTATTGTTATTCTGTTATAGTTGACCGCCTCCACATCCTACGTCATGCTACTTGACCCCTAGTAATTATTTATCATAAGGGCAAGATTTAAAGCTCGGATGAGCTGATCATAGCGCAAAGATTCTGCTGCGCAGCTGCGAATATCCAGCGCTGACGGCTCTCACCCTGCTTATTCCTTCGTAATTTTTAAAGTCAAATCACAAATCGAAACGCCAAGTATATCAGAACATACGGGGTAGCTTATCCCGTAGTGTACGGTAATTTCCGAAGTTAGATAGCCCAAAAGATTTTGACCGCCTATTACTAAGCTGAACGGATAATTACCCTTAATTTTCTCTTATCCATTAATCCGTAAAAGATGTTCTAGAATTACTCCGACAACGGTACATTATAATATCGCTAGAGTCAGGTGGCCGATGGTCAGGCGGTCACGGTAAGCGGTACCGGGTAACTTCGATCCAGTACCGTTTAAGCTAGGATGGATTTTGAATTCTTGCACATGATAATAGTAATTTCTCAACTTATTCAATAATAGATATCTCCCGTCCTAAGATTTATTGGCCATCTTTTTACAATTACATAGGAATATACTATTATTTTCATTGATGTTTCTGTGTAAGGTTACTCCGTGTC
>JAHQZX020004885.1:0-31339 GCA_019804575.2 Pseudotulostoma volvatum
GGCTATGTACGTGTTATCTATAAGCGGGTTAGCATGTTGTGTCCTTAGCCAAAGCGTTGTGTCCTTATCAATTCCTGGTTGCATCCAGCCGCAGGGCCATGTGGAATCCGAGCCCTAGGTTCAAGTTGTTGGCTGCGCCGCCCGGCGCTCGTTCATAGCCGTAATGGCTGTGTTTAAATCGTTACTCCTATATTCTATAGGCTAGTATTATAACCTAATGAGGAACTTGTCCATCCCGTCGATCAATAATCACAAAGGAGTGGAACTCCAACTGGAGCAACGCAAGGTACCAGTGCATTGGTGTGGCTACTACATCTACATCTACATTAGCATGCATTAGTAGATATACTACAACGGTATCCGCAGAAATTCACCGCTCATCTTAGATGCACTAAGCGGGTTACGGTTTGTCCACAGACAGCAATTCTGCACCAGGGGAGGCGCTTAGCCAATAATAAGGGCAAGTATTCGGGCTGGGCGTAGCACTAGACCGCAATAATGGGCGGTGAATTTCTTGCCTCAGATATTAATGAAGCGAATCCTACCAGATCCAATAATAATAATCACTAGCTTCTCCTAGTAGCTGCTATGATGATCAACCATCTGCAGCTGACATGGCTTGCGATTATTCAGCGTGATGCAATCTAGCGCACATCGGCCTATCAACCCACCGATTTCCAGTACTTGATTTAAGCAACTCTGATCTTGAAAGGGATACAATACCTAAGGTCTGAAATAAAACGATGAATGAAGTATGTAAATTAATCTTACCCCTTTTATTTAAATTACGGAAACTCATCTTCAACTCGAGCTCGTCATACTACCCGCATTATAAGTACTTTGGGGACTTAGTAATTTAGTAGTAGTAATGTACATGAGCACCAATCTGATAGCAATGTAGGATGTGATACGCCAATGATGTCAGGAACAACTTATTATCCTAGAAACGAACAAGGGATATGCCAGCGCGGTGGAGTGAACGTCGATAATAGGGTGCAAGATACTTTGTCTAGTTTGTCGTGCTAGCATCCTGGTATTCTGGGCATTTCAATAGAGAAATTTACCTATAGTAATAGAAACCTGATTTATTTTAGTGGCCGATATAAATATTCTCCTACCAAACGATCCTGTTATTATTATTGTCGTATGTAGTGCTTTTGCAAAGAAGATGCTTTTAGTGTAAGGTTCTTACAATAAACGTTTCTCCTAGACTATTCCAAAGCCATTTATTTACCTTCAATTTCCCTTCTGCATTGTTGGGTGAATAAACCCGGGAACAGAACATTACCAGCAGCAGTCTTGTCGGTATCTGTGGAGTTGGAGGAGTCCTTATACATTGTTATCCATATATCCTCAACACTCATTTTAACCTTTGTAATTTATTCAGGGCACTTTTCCCAATGTATCTTGAAATAATCTAATTTGTGCTCGGTATTCGGAATAACCGCTGCAGCATAAATCGGAGACTGAACCAGCAAGGTGTGATACTTGCGAAGCTTTGCCAAGCAGCTGTTAATGGATGTTGAAATATGCATCATATCAGCTGTAGCACATTCGTGAGAAGACTTTTAAACGGCTTCCTTGGCTTTCTTTGTTGACTTTTTGACCTACTTTGCCTGGGACGTTAATTCAGTTGCCTGCTGAGAGGCATCTGTTAGTTCAGTACTATGCCCGCCTCTTTTTATCTCGAGTCTATTGAGTAATAAGTCGAACATCTGAAGCCCGGCCTTAATATATCAGAACCAATCATTTTCAACCTGGGAGAAGGTTAGGTCCATAACCACGACCCATTCGATAAACCGGAGCTTAAGAAGCTCCCAGCTGAAGAGGCTTAGAGTGACTGAGCCAACGCTGTCATCAGCCGGCATGAGTTGAAAATGAACTCCACCAGTAGGACCGACCGGGCTGTGTGCATCTTTGAGATGTTTCTAGAGCATGGAGGCTCTCGACTCATACCTAGTCCTTGTTGACCCACTAGACTCGTATGGAGTCTTCACCTTGGGCTCTAGACATCTTGCTATGATAATATGATAGTTGACTCATTCAGCAAAGCTTATTATACGTATACTGCGTTGTTGCATCGAAAGGTGAACATGGGACGTCACATGTGACTAAGTCACTTTTATAGTTATCTTAGTTGGCTAGATTAGACTAAAACTAGCTTAGTCTGACTAACTTAGTCAATGGTTGACACGATCACGACTACATGAATTAGTCTAGCCCACGCCGTAGGTACACATTACTTGTAGTAGTCACCATAATAGTGCATACCTGTCATCCTTGCAGATGACGAGCTCGGAGCAATCGTTTTCATATAACTAAGTATCTAACTAGGTAGTGCACGGTCCAGGTCACGGGAGGACTAACGCGCTTAATATAAGCTTCAACAAACCCAGATACTAAACGTGCTCGATCAGCCCTATATATATATATATATACAATACAATAGGCTAGACCCACATCATGTGATGGGGGGAAACCACCCAAATCCTCTTTTGTAAGGTAGTCAGTCTCCTTCCCTATTCTGCACCTACAAGTCAGTACAAACATGGGGTGTAACAAGATAATTATGTTAACCGAATATATATTAACATCGATAGGGGTTGAATCGCTGGTCTGCATGGGACTCAGGACTTCTTGTATCATAGCTTTTACGGGAAGTTACTTAAGGAGACAAAAGCTAAACATTCATAAAGGGAGCTATGGACTAGTTCTAGAAGTCACATTGAAGGGTTTCTGAAGGAATTGCTAGGCCCGGAATTTATTCTAACTCATGGCAAGAGGAAAAAAATATGAGGGAATGCGTTTAATGCTTGAGTTCAGCCCCTAAGCTAGAAGATGGTTAGTAATGTGATTCCAGCTATAAGAAGTAGGCTTCTCACAGCCGACATCGGGTATAGTTGGCATTAGCGACAGCGATACAAAAGGGTTGAAGCCAATTGGTGAATGGGAGAGTTTAGCATTAAAGACCGTGACGACGCCAAAAAGAAGACTGTGAGGCTATGAAGAACAAATATATGGCTTCGATTAACGATGTCGGATTTCCGATAAAAGCGAGGATTATAAATGCTGTGTAATAGCTAAAAATGACGGATATTACCGACGCAAATGCTCTAGATGAACGTTGCGGTGGCGTGGACCTACTTTAAGACTATATATTCATAAAGAAGCCAATCGTTTAGGAAGACAGGCTCGGCTGCGATTCTCTAAGCCGGTAGTTGGAAGATTAAGAAAAGCCGTGGTTCAAGACTTTGGCTAGAGTACTAACCGTAAGTTGCGGCTATGACGCCTACATGCTTTTTAGCCTTCTCCCCGCGCTACGTAGTCAATATCTAGCGGTTAAGCAGCACATACATATTCGGCTCGATACCAATTTAGCTTTGAAATCACCTGACTACAGCACAGCTATCTGCTAGTTATTATATATCATACCCATGGTAATGTACTGTAACAGAATTTAGTATGCTGAGCTTGTCAAATGTCAATGAAGAGCAAACTACTCGGCATAGGCTATTAACACATAAAACCAATAAAAACCAATAAATTTTATACCGTAACCAGATTTCTAACCCATACTTTGTTATTTAGCGCAACATGACTCATGCTCATGTAGTTTGTGAATCATGGAACTTCAGCTCAGTTACTGGTAATAATTGATAGATACCATCATAAGAGTAACCATGCATAGGATCAGTGTCTACTTTCCTTTAAGTTATGATTGGTTGGCTCAAAAACCACTAAAACGGTACTAATGTTAGTTCTTGGCGTACCGTACCTACCGAACAGCCAATTTCAGCTTTCTTTACGTACACGCACAAAAGGTAGTGACTGCTACAATAGAAGTAGAGATACAACTAAAATAGTCCAAACCGATGTTCAAGGAAATAATAAATAAAATAGATTTCAAATACTTGCAATCATCTAACAAGGTAGTGAAAACTGATATATTTAATACATATACTACTAGTACTCGCTAGGTACTAGCTTTAGCCACATAATGCACAGTGTACCATTTGACTGGTGCTGACATATCCAAAATATGAGGCTAATAATCGTAGCTAAGTTATCGATTAGAGAGCATATCAGAACCTGAATGGGCTGTTAGATATGATATGGTATTTCCGTATAGCTATAGCTATAGGCGCATTCGTTTGCTCGGAGTTTATTGAATACCTTGCATCGTACATGCTTGATGTAGCATAGGCTAGGGCATGTAGTATCCCCCGTGCTCATGTGGCACTGGGCCACTACATAACAATTTGTGTTCATGTTTATAATTAGTAATGGTTGATAGCATTTCGCCGGCCACATATAAGTATACTGTGCACGGTTCCAAGGCAACAGACGAAACTGTTATAACATACACTTCAGCTATTGAGCCTTCGGATTTTGTATTCTGTAAATCACCTATTTGTGGCCTCTCGCCCCTTTTTTATTTACAATATAAGTATCTTGTCGCAGTCATTGGACGAATTCTCGCTATCCGCAAGTTGACACAGCTTCTCTCATCACTGCAAGTTTATTAGACAATGAACACACCACGCCAACGAAGGTGGTGGACGGAAGAGGAAGACCAAATTCTACGTGAAGAGGTCGAAAGCAAATGTATGGGTCTTTTTCTCTCACTAATGTGATATTAATATTTCCTAATTCTGAAACACGGCTTAATAGTAAGCGAAGGTGCTGTAAGAAACTGGAATATAATAGCTGCCAAGCTTCCCGGAAGAACAAACAAAGATTGTCGGAAACGTTGGAGTAAAGTTGGACAAGGCATTACAAAAGGCTCATGGAGTGTCGAAGAGGACATCCGATTGAAAAATGCCGTTGCAAAATTTGGTTTCCGGTAGGCATTCTATGATCCTGCTTACCACAGATTGTGCTCTCGCAACCCAAAAAGAAAGACAAAATATTCGAAACGATGAAGAACAAGAGAGAGATCTAACGCAACAAAGCTGGGCGCGAGTAGCAGAAGCGGTGGCAACTCGCCATGCTGATCGTGAGTGTCCTCCACTGCCTCTGTCATAATGAGAACATCAGGTTAAGTGTACCTGGATGTACTAACCAGTGTTATTGTTCTCTCAGAGTGTGCAAAAAGATGGCAACACTCTCTAGATCCCCAGATTAACCATGCTCCATGGACAGAGGATGAAGATAGTCTTCTTATTGCAGCTATCCGAGTATATGGCCACAACTGGAAGGCAATAAGTATCGCAGCCTTTCCTAATCGTTCCACTACAGATATCAAGAACCGGTGAGTTTTCGAGGCTGTCTATGCCTAATTCGATGAGGTGAAGCCATCGTCATTTTCCTTATCCTAGTCCTCGATCAAAGTGGGTGTTGATCAAAAATCGTTGTGACGGAGTCTTCATTTCATGTAGAATTTGGCCATTTGAATACGTTTAAGATGCGCTAATTATTCATGGTTGACATGCAGCCATGTAATACTCAAACGCAAACTGAAACGCCAGCAACAGCCATCTCCCGCTTTTAAAGATGAGGATTCTGTAAAATTGCCGCCCGCCCTTGTCGAAATGGGAAATGATACCGACGAAGAGTCCAATTCCTTAGACAACCTCTTATCCTTCGACAAAAATCAAGTCCAGCAGGTAAATCATGCGGGCATGCAATCTTATAAACGGTTCAGCATAGGCGACGACGACACGCTAATGATGAAAACGCCAAGCGTATCCTCGAACCTGGGCGTCGCCGCCTCTCCTGCCACACCGCATGATACTGGTAGTTTAGGGCAAAACCTAGCATCAGAACAAGCTCCAAGTTCGCAAGCATTGTTCTTCCTGACTAGTGATCATTGTAGCAGCTGTATCAATCCGACGGGAAACGAGATTTGCATGCCCGATCCAACAATATACAATTGGTGTGGATTCCTTAATGCTTCCGCTGCAACGGCCCATCATGCTGAAGCCGAACCAAATGCTATTCAGCCATACATGACCGCTAACCAGCAGACTTATACACATACCGAACAGTTAATGGGTACTCCTCAGAGCACTTTAATCCTAGAGAATCTACAGCCAGAGACAGTGGATCTCGTCCTGAGCACCCTGTTGAACAATAATTCTAAATTTACCATGAGCCTTTACGATGTATGAGAGCAGGCGTTTACATAAAGCTAATATCTCGGTCACTACCTCTCTTTTCCATTATTTGCTACACTTCGCTTCTTTGGGCGTTGAACTATTGATTACTTTGCTATTTCTATTGGCTGTACACTATAGAAAATTTTTTTTTTTTTAAAAAAGAAACCTGACAGAATTAATGATACGGACATGATACTGAAAACTTAGATCCTTATTGCAAAAATTTTTGCGTTCTGTTGGCTCTCTATACGTACTAGTACCGGTTAGAATTCCCGAGGTTAAACTCTTAAGACCAGGGGGGGTCTCGTAGGCTGTTGGTCACAAACTTGATCCATAGGACTAGAACGATCGATATCGATGTAATGTTGTCGAAGTTGGAACTGCAAGTGAGCGAGAGGCTGTTAGAGGGCGTTGGTGATAGTTATATATATATATATATGTGGGCTATGCACTATTCTAATAAGCGAACAATCGAGTAACAATTAAATGCTGTACTATGTTATGTACGTTGTATCATGATCCTAACTCCATAGTATACTATATAACTACCTAATATACAATGTATACATACTGACTACCGACTAAGTTATTACTCGGAAAGAGTTGAATACCTTATTACGCACAACTGTCTTTGCTTCGTTTAATGACCTAACATAATGGTGATATATATATATATATATATATATGTAATAACTTACTACATAGTACTGCCTTAGGAAAAAAGCAAAGGTTTCGGAACTTTCTGAACCGGGAGTTCCGAGGGGCCGAAGGATACACCGAGGTTAATAAATGATACTAGAACTCTATTAAATGCTATGTGGATTTAGCATTCATTAACTTAAAATTCAAGCGCACCTGTATCTATCATATCATTGATTCGTTATTATTACCAGTATAGAGTAGTAAGCTATGTGAGATACTTCGCGAAATGTCAAGCTCAGCTTGTTCTATTATTGCTTGTTGACATGCATGAAACTTGGCTTGTGCTACTGTGGGGCAGTCACACCACTTTCTACATCTGTGCAATGGTCATAAACGGTTAGTGACAGATTAGGTTCTGTAGTCGTGAGCTGTGCTAACTCCTGGGCCAATTGTATCGCAACATAAGCCTCGGGTACCCGGTTTATTAGCCACGAAGAGCTAGCTATAGACATGATCCATCCATGGAAAGACTAAACGTCTTGGCCCAATGAATTAGTCTTGCATAGATCTGCAGATTTGTCTCGATATGCTAAATACCACTGGCGCCATGTAGGTACTATACTATTCTCATATCGGCTCATGAGCTCTCTCATATATTTATGTATTTCAAAGTTTGGAGTCTACATAGGATCATAGGATTCTTTATTCTTGCAGGATCGGAATCAAGGAAGATCATATGCTGTGATACAGAGAGAATATTGGCACCGAAACCTAGCAGGGATGGGGCCCAGAATGCTTGCAAGGGATATCGAGGCTATATTTAGAAGGCTAGCTGGAATCCTTCCTAGAAGCTTGAGTCCAAGGAAGAGCGATAGCGCCAGAGAGAACGGATCAAGACAAAGCAGGGTTCACCCTTAAGTAAACACAGCAGGACTTCTCCCGGAGATAAGCAACTCGATTGTGTAAAAGATGCTATAGCGTTTGTGTCTAGGTTACAAGGGAAGTCTGAGCGGTGAATCGATATTGTCACCTCTGAATTAGAAAGAAGATATAATCCTTGCCGCAAAAAACAGTATTGAGAATAATGTATATAGTTCCGCAGCTTTTACCTCTTACTGTGGGAGGAGAAACTCCCTTCAGCTGAACCAGTTTGGTTACATCAGAAGATGACAACTCTTAAAATCAGCGCTTCCGGGTTTTATCTCAGCCAGCGTCGTATGATATTCAGTGATGGTGTGGCGGCTTGTTCCCCGCCGCAGGAGCATCCACACTTTGTTACAAGCCAGGACTGGATATGTTTGATGCAACTTTCACATAACGTCTTCATTCCCAAAGAAAAGCAGTGGCTTATGAGTTCTTAATGGCGTAGTCTTAGCGTTCTCTGTGTGCAGCATTCTCAATTAGGAAGCGAAGGCATCGGTCGGAATCGCATTCTCTGGTTGGTAGGGGTCTGTTCATGAAGAACCTGAACGTGCTCCATGTTATTACAGGCATCAGGGTCTCCGTAGTGACTGCGGTAAATTAACCAGAGCAACGATGGAACTACCTAATTGTAGCGACCGCAGCTCCGCTTCATTGCCTCAATTTGAATTGACCGGAGACGTAAAACGGCTCACAGGTCACCATATAGGACAAAGCCTTGAGGAGAAGTCCTTCTCTCCATCAAGATAGAGCCGGCGAGGAAAAATATCTTCCAGGATTTGATAATTGCCGTACAAATCCTTCTTCCACGGTAATTGGACCTGTTGCCGTCTACCTTCGGCATTTTCGACGGAGAACAACGACCATCAAGATCCAACATCGTTTCCGTTCATTTGGGATTAGAGACATGGACCGTCGGCATAGGATACACTTCAGTGATACCAGTAGCCACTGCAAATGGGGAATCTCAATCGATATTTGAGAATACTAGGGTATAAAAATGTTGCAACATCGACGGAAGTAGCGTAGTGACTTAACAATCTGGGGAAGCGGTTGGCAACTTATTTGGGACCTTGGCATGTGGCTAGGAAAGTAGTGCTGAGGCTAAAGGAACGTTCGAAGAGTCGAAAGGTAAGGCAAACCAGCCTCACCTATAGGTTATCTAATAAATAAGTCTTCTTCTCGCTCACTAACCCTGCCGGACTTCCGCTTTGGGGGGCTTCGAATCGACGTTAGTTGAAAATTTGAAAGAGCATATCTTAGAGAATCTTTTCCATTTGCTACTAGAATGGTATGTAGGTTAGGTGAAATTCAAGAAATTGAATATCATCATAGCTTGTAGTAACTAGTTGTAGTAGAGAGTACCTACATACAATTACAAATAGTTAGCGCAGAAGAATGATTGGGAGCGGTAAGGCTGTGATTGGCTCAAAAGACAGGGTGGTGCTTGGCTCGGACAGCAAATAATGAGACAGCGCTACCGCTATCTATAGCAGCGTTCCTCACAAACCAAACAAATATGGATACAGGGGTATATTGTCAAATATATATGTTAGTTGTTGGCTGTATCCTGACCCCATATTTGACCTATTATATGATGGTATTTTAGGTTACATATATATAAGAGTTTTACAAATGGTGTTGATGACCGATGATCATGTTCTATCTTTTCACAATTTACTACTAGTAGTTACTTGGGAGAAGGTTAGGGCTATTTTCCTCCAGCCTCAGTAGCCAGTGGTCAGGATGGGCCCGAAAATAACCCTATTATTACAGGGTGGTTTGCTACCCAGAAGCGTTGGAAACACCGGACTCACTGTGCAGTGTGATGTCTGCTGAAAACGATCATGTATTAAGCGCTGCAAAGCTAGCAGTAAATTCACAGCTGGCACATACCACTGTAGAGCAGTTGCAATGTCTGAAGAGCTGGCAAGAAGGAGCTTTTGAATTGCTTACCAGTGAGGTTAGCGAAGTTAACGCCGACATGTTTGCAAATAAACAAACTAGGTAAGATAAACTCTTATATTTGGCAAATATGTAATTTTTGTATTTATATTTGCAAGGTTTGTGAGGAGCGGTATGTCCGGACAAGATTAGGGGCTTTAGAAAAGGAATGCTGCCAAAGCTGTTGCTTTTACCAATCTAGACTCTCGACAAGAACTCAAGTTCTAGCTCGAAAAAAACTAACTTGGGGCAATCCTCAAGCAGCTCAACCATCAGCACCCGAAGATAGTGAGTGACCTTAGCCTGCTCAGAAGGCTGGCTTCTCAACACATGTGCTTCCTGCCGCGATCTCGCCTTTCATTGGTTCTGTATGACTACGGGTGAGCTATATATTCAATTTGGGATAGCTTGTAGGCCTGTATAGGCGTTGAAATCGTTCTTGCCGTCTAATATAATTGAGATATATAAACCACACCACTTTTTCTGCACCGCGTATGATCCTGCAGGAAGCTGAGGAATGATTTTTACCCGGCAGCCCCAAGCAAATCCACGCAGGAACAAACGTCAGCGCGGACGGCTAATAAATACGCATTTCAACCTTGATAACGTCATTTTTGAAGGCCTAACTCATGTAAAGGGGAAAACTGGGGAATGCCGGCGGGCTGATTACAATTTTGTGGCCCACTCGATGCATTATTCGGTATATTGAAACTATCGAGAAAGGAGGGATCAATTAGCTCTATGATCGATCCAAAAAAAAAAAAGGCGGGGGCGAGAGGATAAGGGGAAGACAGCATCCATCGGACCCTTGAAGCGACAGCGACCGATCTGTTAGAAATGGCCGCCTTATGCTGGTTAACTATTAACATCTACGGGAGAGGAAAAGGAATAATGGAAACTGACCGTGTCATACCGGGGTCAGCTTCTCATACTGGAGGTCTGTGGTGCAGCGGGAATGAAATCATTTGTAAGACACAGTACTCAAGTTGTTGGTCCGTATTGAGGGTGACCTAGCAGGCTCAAAAATCGTGTCGTTTGACCTTAGAATTCTAGACTGTAGGTAGAACCTTTAGAATTCTAAGGTCAAGCGAACACCTTCACGCTTTTGTGAGCCTGCTAGGTCACCCTTAATACGGACCAACAACTTGAGCACTGTGTCTTACAAAAAGAAATCTAGGTATTGATGAAGCATAGACTATAGGATCTTCTTTGGCTTAATTCCTGCATACAATATAACACTCACCGGAACCCCGGAAAACATGAAACGAGCGCAACACACATCAACCCACCTCCCTGCCCACACTACTACCACAGCACAAAGAGAATAGCAAACTTAGAGGAACAAGCCCGAAGGCCGTCCCAATCCACAAGCTTGCCACCCATTCTATACCGGGAAGCCAGGGAATGAGAGATGAATCGACGGGTGGCCTGAATCAAAGATCCCAGTTAGGCACCGGATCAACGCCTTACCTCACCGAAACCAAGGACATGGAACGCAACACAACATCAACCCATTTCCTATCCCGCCAACTGCTACCACAGCACAAGGCAAATGACAAACTCAGAGGAACGGCCCGGAAACAGTCCCAATCGACAAGCTTGCTATCCACCCTGTACCGTGAAGCCGGGGAACAGTACGTGAATTGAGGGAGGCCACAGACCAAGATCCCAGTCAGGTGCCGGATCAGTAAGACGCTAACAACTCCCCTGTCTATCCTCCTCCTTCTGCTTCTGCTTCCGCGCTCTCATCTTTTGGCTCCATCGCGGATTACGACGGCGACGGCGGCCGGGGTTTTCTACCCCATCTGTCCTAGAATCTGGAGCATCACCCACCCGCAGTTCGTGCTCCCGCCGTTTTTCCACCTGCGACCGACTAGCGAGAAACGCTCGTAGAAGATGAATTAACACCCCCCCTGCTATATTTTCTGGACGACGAACAACAAGGGCCCATCGATACCGGGGTAAGTGATTCGGGAGCTGACTCTGGGAGACATCGGATGTGACAGGGATGGGTTTCGTGACCGACTGGACGGGCTCACAGGTGATGGCAGCCCATCCTTTGATAATGCATTGTTCGATTTCCCGGGACACTGTAACTGCCCGCTGTCGCTCAAAGCGAGAAATGGCTGTCTCGACCTCGCGATGAATTGAGATAATATGCACCTCTTCACCCCCGGTATTCTCTATGGCTGCCTCTTCCGGTTCCTTGGCAACCGCTTCTCCTCGCGCTTCTGCTTGTTTTTCTACTTCTATATTGTTGAACTCTGGCGGTGAATCAACTTCAGATACGGACTCCTCGTCTGGGTATATTAGTATAGGATCGTGTATTAGACGCAAATCACATACCATTCTTGCAGTTCATCTCACCGATGGGATCAGCCAACGCACCAATTTTATCCCCATTATCCCCCTCAGCAATGGGGTAGGCCGATATGGTCATGGTGGGATTGGCGGCCGTTGATGCTGCTTGGCTATCCTCCACCCCATCTAGCTCTGCGGATAGATCGACGTCGGAAATGGGCTTGTTATCTAGGTATATATTAATACGGGGTCTTTTCAGAGTCTCTCCACCATCCTCACCAACGGGGCTGGCCAACATCATTATGGTAGAACTAGAAGCCATTAATGTCGCCTGGCTATCCTCCACCATATCTAACACCGCGGGCGGATGAACTTCAGAAATGGGCTTGTCATCTAGTTCTGTATCAATACAGAATTTTCTCGGAGTCAGAAGGTACGTACTATTGCCACCCACATCATCCTTTTCGATAGGGTCAGTCAACATAATTATGGTAGAACTAGAAGCCTTTGATGCTTCCTGGATGTCCTCTGCCTTGTCTAACTCCACGGGCGAATCAATTCCGGGTATGGGCTCGTGATGTTCCTCATCGATAAGGTCGGCCAACATAATCGTAGTAGAACCAGAAGCCATTGATGCTTCCTGGGTGTCCTCCGCCTTGTCTAACTCCGCGGGCGAGTCAATTCCAGGTGCGGGCTCGTGATGTCCCTCATCAATAGGGTCGGCCAACATAACCGTGGTAGAACCAGAAGCCATTGATGCTTCCTTTATGTCCTCTGCCTTATCTAACTCCACGGGCAAATCAACTTCAGGTGTGGGCTCGTGATGTTTCTCATCGATAGGGTTGGCCTGCATAATGGTAATAGAACCAGAAGCTATTGACGCCTCCCGGATGTCCTTTGCCTTATCTAACTGCTCGGGCGAATCAACTTCAGGCATGGGATCGTCATCTAATTATAGATTAATACTGAATCTTTTCGGGTCGGAATGTACATACCATTGTTACCTCCATCCTCCTCATCGATAGGGTCGTCCAACATAATCGTATTAGAACCGGATGATGCTTCCTGGATGTCCTCATCCTTATCTGGCTCCGCGGGCGAATCAACTTCAGGAATGGGCTCATCATCTAATTATATATTAATACATAATCTTTTCAGAGTCAGAATGTACATACCATTGTTACCCCCATCATCCTCCTTGCCGATAGAGTCGGCCAACATGATCGTAGTATAACCGGCGGCCATTGATTCTTTGTGGATGTCCTCTACCTTATCTAACTCCGCGGGCGGATCAACTTCAGGCATGGGCTCGTGATGTTCCTCATCGATAGGGTCGGCCAACATAATCGTAGCAGAACCAGAAGCCATTGATGCTTCCTGTATGCCATCTACCTTATCTGACTGTGCGGACGAATCAACTTTAGGCGTGGGCCCGTGATGTTCCTCATCGATAGGATTAGCCAACATAATCGTAGTAGAACCGGCCAATATAGTAGTAGTAGGGCCAGCCAACGTAATCGTAATAGGACCAGCCAATGTAATGGTAGTAGGGCCGGTCAAGGTAATGGTAGTAGAACCGGCCGAGGTAATGGTGGTCGAACCGGCCGAGGTAATGGTAGTAGAACCGGCCGAGGTAATGGTAGTATAACTAGAAGCCATTGATGCTCCCGGGATGTCCTCTAGCTTATCTAACTGCGCGGGCGAATTAACTTTAGGGATGGGCTCGTCATCTAGTTATATATCAATACAGAATCTTTTCGGAGTCGGAATATACATACCATTGTTGCCCCCATCATCCTCATTGATAGGGTCGGCCAACATGACTGTAGCAGAACCAGAAGCCATTGATGCTTCATGGATGTCCTCTAACTCCGTGGACAGATCAACTTCAGGAATAGGCTCCTCATCTGGTTATATTAGTACGGTGTGTTTTATTGATTGGAAGTCACGTACCATTGTTATCCCCATTACCCTCCTTGCCAATGGAATCGGCCAGTATAATCATGGAAAAGTCAGGAGCCATTTCTTCAGCTGCACTATCTGACTGAGCTGCAGCGTCGCCCTCCGAAGGAGTATCGTTTTCGGCGGTTGGTAGGTGCTCGAAGACATTCTCAGAGTCGATAGAAGAATAAAAGACAATCGGGTATGGATAGGAAGGAGGCAACGCCACAGGATACAACTCTCCGACTGGAGCGACTAGTGTGTCGTAGATAAACGGGGTACAATCAACCACAAGAGGGTGCAGCACCTTAAGTGAAGGTTCAAGATATCTACCCATCTTCTCCCGAATGTCTTTAAGGATGTGAGTAACTGGAGCGAACATTTGCCTAAAGGGCCATAGGAGAGCCAATAATGCCCCAGAAACGACAATGAGGTTAAGACTAAATGGGGACGACACAGGTATTTCACAGTCAGGTTCCATGTTTTCAGGGTGTTCCCGCAAGGGTAGAGGGAGCATGATGGGTATGGCAGGCTCGATAGTCTCCTGGTCCGTCTTCAGGACGCCACTAGGGGAGTAGGCCAGTTCGGTAAAGTTAACCCAGGGAGCAACATCTCGAGCGTAGAAGGCAGCAAGCTGAGCAACCCGGTCGGCCTTCCAACGCACATAGTCAGGGCTCTCGAGGACAAACTTCGCAGCTTGATGCAGACCGGCGAAACTCCATGCCGTCTTTGCAGTGCGGTGAATTCGTAGTCTCCACTCATCTGTGGGACGGCTAACCCCAGGGATAGGGTAAATAGAGCCCCAGATAGTCATGGCTACGAAGATGTTAAGGAATGGCAAGATGAACATCATGATTAAAGAGCTGAAGTGATAGTGAACAGGGAATATCTTCGAAGTTCGATACGGGAAGCAGGGTTTTGATGAATATAACGCAGAGATGGGATTGTGGTTCTGTGTGTAGCCAACGTGCAGTGGATTCTCGTGTGAGATGGGGAGAAAAAGAAGGAGAAAAAGGAGAAGAAAAAGGAGAAGGAAGGATGGGGGGTGAGAGATATAAATACCCCCGACGAAGAGAGCGGTCCACAATATTCACGACAGGACTTAATTAAGCGAGTGGCTGGTCGACGCGTCGAGGAACTGGAAGGAAGGAGCCGGAAACGAGGGGAACTGCCAAAAGGGGTAACCAGAACTGTCGAGAGCCAGATGGGAAGGGAAACAAGTACCCGACCTGTGACGAAGCGGGATGAGCCGTCGGAAAAGGCCTTTCTCATTCCGTAATCATACCAAGGAGACACATCACTGGTAAAGAAAAAAGAAAACGAATAGAAATGTTTGACGATGGTCGTAATGACATCAATTCTAGTCGATATCTATTTCCTCCTCAGTGCCACAGCCAACCAGCAATCTCGTCTTCTTTTTCTGTCCAAGTCTCTCTTGGCCAAGGGTTGTACTTCTCTATCTCTATAGTAAGCTGCAAGCCCGTTCCATTTCCCGAAGTTCTTTGCGAATAAGGTGTTCGCCCTGCGCGACGACCTTCCTGTCTTGCTCCCGCTTACGCTCCTGAACGAGCTTGCCCGCTAATCGTCTCCTGGTGAATGTGCGCTCTCTTCTCTGCCTAATTTTCTCCACTCGCTCCATAGCCTTAATTGTTGCGGCGACAAGATTCCTGTCGTACTTGACCGGGGTATTTCTCTTCTTGGTGAATTGTGAAACTAGTAAGGATGAGTCGACAATCACCTCCTTTCCACACAAAGCACGGTGAGTCTTAGTCCATTTAAGTTGGCGCGGTTGGCATTTCATCTTGAGGTTCTTGTGGCATTTAGAACGGCAAAAACGAAATATCTGGGCGTCATTGCGCACGAAAGTGATGCCCTTAGAAGGGTATACTGGCTACGAGCAGAGATAACAGGTTTCGATCCTGCAAACATGGTTAGTGACCAAAGCTTAGGTGTTGTGGGCTAGATCAGTCATTACCTCATGGCCGTTTCCCAACCAGCTCTTGTCTGTGCACATACAATAAATGCTGTCCATGATTTTCTTTTGTTATAATAATGAAATCGTTCATCAAATATGTAGGCTGCGGAGTGTAGTCTACGCTAGACCACAAACAGAAGGCTCAATATTATTATGTATACCTGATCAGGCCTGCGACCTTTCCCAACCGGCCTTAACCTTGTAGGTAACGTAAGCAAATAAGCTCATACTAATCTAGCAAAGAAGTCACGAGTCAGCCAAACTACCAACAACTTTGTCAATGCCGTCAAGTCTGCTGTCATACATGCACCTTTTTTGAAGATGGCGTCTGCTGTCACTATTGGTCTGGGCGTAGCTGCGGCTGCCTTCTTTGTGAGTCTCACCCATCTCAAGCCAATTATTCAACATAACCTGCTGACGGCTCTCTTAGGGTCGTGCAGGATATGTCGCCCTGCGCCGTTATCAAGCAGGGATAAATAGTATGGGGAGGGTTTTCTATAGAGGGTACAGTAATTTGTACTAGCACTACGAATCAGCGTTCCTTACAGCTTCGGTGCAGGGGTTTCGAATCGCGGATGACCCGTCGTGAGGCGGCCTTGATATTGGAGCTCTCGTATGTCCCCCTTCATCTATATATATATTCAGGTCGTTATATGTGCAAACCCGGCCAACCACGCTCTTGTTTGCACAACAGAGAACGAACCCTTAGCAAAGATAAAGTTCGCAAGAATCATCGACAATTAATGCTACTCAATCACCCAGATCGAGGTGGCAGCCCTTTTCTAGCTACGAAAATCAATGAGGCCAAAGAGTTATTGGACAAGGCACTATGAGCGAAGCATGATATCAAATTGGCGGTAACCAAGATGCAAAGGCATATTGACCATCTATTTATATGAGGAGATCCCATAGTATCATGTATGGTATGGCGTTGGTTCGGCTACGGCAGCGGGTTTTATGAGTTGTTGGGCTAGCTTGATAGAATACTTGATCCCCACTCCTGATGCTTTCGAAAATGATTATTCTGCCTCCAGAGGAGAAGAGATCCATTGTGTATCATGTACATATAGTTCGTTCGGGCAATGTTTCGCATTTTGTCATCAAATGAATTGGAGCCAAAGATGGGAATCACTTAATGATTTGATTTAGCAATCGACTCCAGCCAGGTCCCATTTATTTCCTGCGACTGCTTTAACTAAAGTAGTTATAGTGTTAAAAGTGGACGAGCTGAAATAAATTGCTTGTGCATGTACTTGCAAGTCTTTGTTGTATTTCCTGCATGATGTTGAATGAAGACAACTCCGATCACTCGACTTAATCTTTGCTCCTTTCGTATCTCAATTATATCTTTGATATCTTTCACAACGTGAAACTAGTGGCTAGACCAACGAGGCTGGACATTATAGATGTCCGTCGAGCATCAGGTATTCGAGATCTACCCATTATCAGTCTTGCACCAAATTCATTATTTTGATGTTTCCAGAAGTTAACGAGAACTCAACGGAGCTTTTTTTTTACTTAAGAATCATGTACAAAAGTGCCCAGGTATATTGTCAAAACCTTCAAATACTTAGCTCTAGAAGATGGGACACCCAAAATCCAAAATTCAGTATCCAGGGCAAGTTTATGACGATACAGGGTATTACAAGAGGGGCGTACGACCTTCAGTCGTGCAATAAATGGAAATGTTCTGCTAGACTACTATTCTCTCTGTGCTATGCATATAGTAACTTCGTTATAGTTCATCTGGTGGCTCCCCACATCCATATCCAGTTAATTGAAAATACCTAGTTAAACATATGATAGAATACCGATAGTTCCCACCTACTAGATGCTCTCTGCTTGGCTCTAAATTCCCAACCCTCTCGTTCAATATTGCCGCGGAATCTGATGAATAGCTTGATGTAGCTTTTTTCCATGGAACTTGCCCACACAGTAGCACCGACCCTAATGTGCAAAAGGGACTGTGCCTTAGCTCCCAAAGGGGTATAACTCCCCTGCACCTCTTCTGTATGTGGTCTGGGGAGTCGAAGATTCTCGGGTCAAGTGCGCGGATTTCGGCCTGTTTTGGAAGTTCTCAGAAGTGTATCTCAACCAGGTTACGGAATCAGGACCAAAAAAAAATAGATTGATTGTGGAGAGCAATATGTTGAATTGAATGAGATAATATTTATATTCGCTAGACTAATACTACGACCTAAGAAGGGATTTAAGTCCGTGAGTCAACTGTTCGTACGAAGGTAGCTACAACGAAGACGGTGAGAATCACAACTGAGACTTCGAATTTTCCCCCGAAACTGACTCGCCCACTAAACTCAATATATAAAACCACCGCTTCACATTAGATTCCAGTCTTGACCCGTTGACATACCTGGGACCAGAAAATTAGCTCTAACAAGTGGGCTATAAGGCGCGGGAATGAAGGTTCTCGGGTCGGACAGCAAGCCTTGGGTACAGAATCGAGTATACCGAGTGTAAAGAGTATTGATGTTAACAATTCAAACATAGATCAACTTATAAGGTTCGTTTCTGACCCTGTGTCAGATGTTGATCAAACATTCCTTCAGCATGTGATCAATCAAGCTATGCCACTGCATGATAGAAAGATGTGCTCTCAACCTGTATGCAAAAGCTCTTGTGCGGGAAAGAGCCGAAAGAGCAGCAGGTTCGGAGTCTTAGGCTTAAGGAACACTCTGCTTATTGCTAAGACAGGCTTCGGAAAGAGTATTCTTTTATGCGTATTCAATCTTGACTGAGAAGATTACAACCCAGCTAGTTCTGTTTTCCAAGCTAGATGAGGAGCAGGTCGAGGAGCTCAATAAATGCCATGTTGGAGGCATGAATGTTTGTTTAGTGTCTCATAAGACAAAGGAAAGACATGTAGACTAAGCGTGTGAGATTTAGCATACATATAGTAACATCGCCCGAGCAAATTGCAATCTGGTTCCTGGAGTTAGTCTGCGATATTGACTTCCGAGATCAGATCGGGCTTGTTGCTATTGGTAAGTGCCCCCAGTCTCAGCCTGGGCGGGTTTCCGAGACGCATATGTGAGGCTCTTTACACTTCGGGCAAACCTGCTCCAATCGGCTGTTTGGTTTGGATGTACCACGACAAGGAGCAGGAGGAGAAGTTCTTCAAGTCGGGGGTTTTAGAAAGGAGGACTTGGCTTTGGAGAGTTAGTGCACGTACTTCCATCGACCGTTCAGACATCTCTATCCATTTCCTGCCAATTCCCCCGAGAAAACATGTCAGCCTTCGGTGCTTGTACTCGCTTCTTGGTGAAGCACTCAGGCAATGTAGGCGACTCTTCCAACTTCTAGCGGCGAGCAGCTAGTGTAAATAAGGCAGCTTTGCCTAGCGCTGAGGCTCGTCGCTCGATTCGTTGGATACTGATGAATGCGGCGGTTCTATCTTAAAGAACTTGTCCGGATAATCTCGTAGAGATGGGAGGCCGCGGCGAGAATGGCATTTGATGTCAAGGGAGCTTATTCGAGACGTAAACAAACGTAGAACTCTTGGGCCTTGGCATTTGGATATTCTATCACATGACTAACCCGGGCCACGTGAGATAGAGAAGCTTGGGCGTCGACAACTTATCATCGGGAAGGCGGTCCATCGAAAAAAATATATCACTTATAGAGCTAAACCTAAGAAATCAAATGAGCTGATTGTTTGTAACGATTACCTAGTGTTGAGGGTGCAAAGCGTGAGTTGGAAGTTCCCATACAAAAATGGCGCACTTGACACGAATTTATTCAGATGCAGCGCGTGCTCATTAGCTCGCCGCTGCTTGGCAAGCTAAATGATGCTAGCAGTGTAGCGGCGTGGCGGCGCAAGTCTCATAGCGGGTGAAGCTTGCCGAGATAACCTATATAGGAGCTAATGTTCATGAGATGCCCGAAATCGATCTATGTACACGCGAGAAGACAATCAGTGCATTGCTGTGATTACTACATTCATCATAACTTGTTATCTACCTAAATCTAATGTATCAAGGTAGCTTATAGCGTTCCCTTCTGTTCTCACCCCTATGATAGGCTATTGATAGCGTGAGATTCTAGATAGCCAATGAAGTCTAGTTTAAGTCCAATTGGGATTCATCTATTCTGATAGTCACTGCCGCGCTACCCATTGATTCTAGAATATGTATCGTAATTGGCTGCGCCTTGCGCTATGATGGTAAAAACCCCAAGAATATCGTGTATGTGCAATCGAGAACCTTGCGCACGGTATCAATTTTATGTGATAGATTTTAGAATAAGCTGAGCTTACCTCTCAACAACTATCATATCACATGATTATTCAAGATGATATTATAGCAATGTTATTAGGCGAGCAAGGAGATTTATAAAGCTAAGCGAGCTAAATAATCTTCACCGTTCCCCACCGTTGCTCCTAACAGTTCGGAAGCACTATCAGAGCCGTAGATCCACTTCTATTCCTCCTTCTTGAATACCTGTGCTCTCCTGTCCTTTTGTGAATGAATATGAACATAAGAAAAGGCGTTGCGGTAGGATGTGATGCCCTACAGAAGTATGGAGTGGATGGCCCAGCGGCCCCAGCCTTAGCTGAAGAGGGGTTGAGCTGGTCACGAGGTAGATAGACTTCAAAGCAACTTCAGCAAAAGCCCGGAGTGGTGCCACTACCAAGTTCCTATAGAAAGGGGTCAAATCAGCCGTCACGTTAATATATTTATTTTATCGCTAACTACATACGGTATCTCAGGGAATCTGCTGCAGTGGATCGCCTGATACTCCTCTACTGGGCTGGTGGCTTGTCCTAGTATCCCAAGTATGACGCTACCAGTAACAAAGCAACCTACCTTGCATGTAGCGCGACACCCAAGAAGGCTCAACGCACCCAAGGCAACAGCTTTTCACGGCCCTGTCAAGGAGTTCCCCTTTTACAAACGTGACTATTGATCTCTCTCTCCCACAGAATCCTGGTCGAGTGATGGAGAGCTTAGGGGAGGACACAGACGACTTGGCTTTTGAATCCCCAACGATGGCAAATAGACCCACTCAGGTCTTTGGGAGGTATAACTCAGGTGCTTCTCCCGCGCCCGCCATCTTTTCAGCGTCGGCCTTTCAAGACGACTCCACAGTTAGTAACGGTGATGAGATCAATGATGGGAAGAGAAGGAGAATAGCAAGAGTATGGGCACCTAGCTGCGGCAAGCAGAAGCCATTACTGATTGACGTTTGAACAGGCATGCGACATGTGCCGGAAGAAAAAAATTAAATGCGACGGAAAAATGCCTAAGTGCTCACATTGCATTAATTACAAGACAGAGTGTGTCTTCACCCCGGTGGAGAAAAAGCGGAATCCTCCTAAAGGGTACGCGTAGACCTCGGAGTAACTCTCCTTGCCTTCGGGATTGATGCTGAATCTGACCGGGCAGGGCAAAATATATTGAGGGTCTTGAGAATCGACTCGGAAGAATGGAATCTTTACTGAAACTCTCTGGCATCTTGTCAGAAACGGATGCTGGGAAAACGGATTTGGGAACATTGGAAAAGCGTCTTGCTGACAGATCCTTTTCCAACGGGTCATCTTTAATAAATCAAAGCAGTTTAGGCTCCGCCAGTGCAGTTAGCCAATCTCTTTATTCCACACCGCCGATTGAATCTATTCCAAGCCCGAGAACTTCATCCGAGTCTCAGGCGTCGCCAAAGGTATCAGAACCTGAAGTTGAAGCGCTCTCCGATATGATGTGTTCCCTAGTAACGAACAACTGCGGAGAAACCCGATATATCGGTAGGAATGTCACGATCTCTATAATGCACTAGTCTAATTTCTTTCAACATATACCTAGGTTCTTCTTCTGGGTTTTCGATCTTCTCTCCTAAAGGAATCCAATGGGTCAACGAAAAAACCGGCGACACGTCCTTTCAAGATATGCTTTCTTCGGTGACTGTGGATGATAATAAATGGATGTATTGGAAGCCCGAGATATTCAGTGACATATTTGCCCGCCGCGTCTTCAAACCCTTGCCTCCCAAAGAAGAGGCCATGTCGCTTTTTAGAGATTACTTTGATAATTTTAATTGTCTTTTTCCACTCTTCCACGAACCGACCTTCATGCACTTAGTCGAACGGCAATACGCTCGAGATCCGTATGAGGGTTCTGGCTGGTGGGCGAGCATCAATGTCGTGCTAGCCATCGCCCATAGGCTTCGGGTGATGTGCAACTTGGTGCCCCAGGAAGAGGACAGAAAAGCTTGGTTGTATCTGAAAAATGCTATGGGAGTCCTGACGGAGCTCACCATGCGAAACACGGATCTTTTGAGTGTTCAGGCATTACTTGGGATGGTAAGTCCATTAGATAGCGTAGGCCTCCTCGCAGTGGCTAACTTCGCGTAGTGCCTATTCCTACAAGGAACCCCAAACCCCCAACCAGCTTTTTTCCTTGTGGCTGCCGCAATGCGCCTCTCTCATAGCATCGGGCTTCACAAACGTGGCTCTGCTTTCGGCCTGAATCCGATCGAGCTCGAACAGCGAAAAAGGGTGTTCTGGATTGCCTACATTATGGACAAAGAGTACGGCCTTCCTATACAAAGTCGCGGCCATAAAGTCACTAAACGTCATGTAGTATCTGTCTTCGTTCCGGTCGGCCTCCCGTGCAGGATGACGATGATATGAATGTGGATCTCCCAAGCGAAGATCCACCCGATAATATTGGAAACATCCCGCTATCAGACAATAAAGGTAAAGTTAATCTATTTAGGCTATCGTGCAGATTCGCCATCATTCAAAGCAAGGTGTACAAAAGGCTCTACTCTACCAAAGCATCGAAGCAGTCTGATGGGGAGCTGCTCAACACGATTGGTGAGCTCGACAGGGAAATCGAAGAGTGGAAAGAATCCATTCCTTGGGAATACCGCCCGGAAAATGAGATTAAAGTAGCTCATACTCCGTTGATTCTTCCTCTCGTAGTTCTCCGTTTCTTATACTACAACTGCTTGATAACGATACACCGAATGTCCGTTCACTACGGCCACTGGACAAGCCGCCTTTCAAATTATGCTATTCAAGGTCTTAACGCCCGACCACTGAATCCCCGAGTCTTTTCATCAGCCGCACTTTGTGTCAATGCAGCCAGAGCGTCAATAAATCTAATCAAGTACATTCCACAAGGAGACTTTGCCTGTGTTTGGTGAGCCTATCAATTACGAAGTCTGTTTATCGTGTCTTGTGCTAACAGTATTGGATATAGGATCATTATTTACTATCCAATTTCTGCACTTGTGACTCTCTTTGCCAATATCTTGCAAGATCCTCATGATGCGAGGGCTCGTTCTGACATAAAACTTATGGACTTAGTTGTTAATTTTCTCTCGACCATAGTTTCCGATGAGTCAAATGGAAGTATCAAACGTATGCTTGATGTCTGTACTGAATTTGAAAGAATGGCAAAAGTAGTGCTTGATAAGGCAGAAAAAGATTCACACTCAAAAAGAAAACGCAAAATCAACACTGAGGACACGAACCCAGACTCTCGGCAGGTCGCCACAGAGAAAACTTCGGAGCAAACTTCAATCCCAGCACGACAGCCGGATATGCAATCTACCAAAGCATCCTTGACGGCTTCTGAAACCTTAAACAGGAACATCTTCACCCAAACAGCAGAGAGCGTGACTCTGACAGCAGATCCCAGCATTGCAGCTAGTAATACTGGAGAGCCAAACGTGGGTATACAGAATATGCCAGAGTTAGGACAAGACTTTCAAAATATTCTTAACCACGGCAACTTAAATCAGACCGGTTTCAGCGGCCAGCAGCCGTATCTAAACGGTGACCCAACCGCGACGAATGTTCACTTCCAGCAAACCTTTGTACCGCAGGACCTATGGCAGATGCCAATGACATTTGAATGGGATTGGTCGGATACCACCGGTTCAGGGTTCCCGGCATTTGATGCGGGCGAAGATGCCTTTGGAGAGCTCATGCGCGGTGGGGCGTAACTATCATGATGTTGAGATGGTCAAATAACTGTTGCGAGAGTTAACAACGAAAACGCAACATGCAAGGGCAAGATCTGCAGGAGTTCAGACAATATGTTTATTTCAGTTATCTGCCGTTATTGTGGCCTTCTTCCTTTTCCTTCTTAGGCTTCAGCTCTCCACTTTATATGGTATGGGTGGGTTTGTCGGGAATCTGCATTATAATACATGAAAAGAAGCCGGCGCTCCGATGAGAAGATATCATCAATATTGTACACTACATACTCAATGCAAAGCATGATACTCTTCTTTCACACCCCAACCTCAAACCCCCTCTCGTCTCACAATGTAACAATGAATTATGATATGCTAGCTTAAGTGACGAGTATTATGGGTAAACTAAAAGTTATGAATCAGTTGATCCGCGAGGATGGAATAATGAGAACAGCCAACCATGTACGTCACAGAACTCGGGGATTCTCGAATATCGAGTCCTTGGAGATCACCGACCTGTCCGCTGGACCTTTTCGTTTCGTGGCAAAAAAAAAAAAAAAACCGAGTGATATGATTACTCAGCCGGGAACAACGACCCCAAAAATCCGCAAAGCTGCTCAACTCATCTATAAGAATCTTTTATTATCGTAGCTCCACCCCGCGAAAGGCCTCTTTCCGCCGCCAATCCTTTCTTCCTGTCATCCGTGAAACACGCTTACATGGGTTCTGTAGGCGCCTGTAGCCGTTGAGAGCCCTTCGATCGTCTCTATCACCCCCCTCTGCCTTCGGGCTGGTTTTCCCTCGCTCATGGCATCGCTTCTCCGAAGGCCTGGCAATCTTGCCCGATACTCTAACAGGGCTGTAGGGCTCATCCACCCCTCGATACCCTTATATCCAAATCGATCTCCTCCATTTCTCTCATTAATTGCCAATGCACATCAAGCCAGGCGATACGCTACTGTCAACTCTGGCGGGCAGAAACCTCCGGGTGAAGATCGAAGGGGCAAGGACAAAGTGAAGCGCAATGATGATTCCAATAGCCATGGATCCGCTCCGCATGACCCCCCTTCTGGCGGCAAGAAGGAAGAAGCTGATGAGCCCGAAATCCCCCGAAGTCAGCTGGGCAAGGAGGAGGAAAAGCTACTTGATGATTTCGAAAACTACATGAAAGACAAGCTTCCCAAATCACAGAGGCATCTGCTCAGGGAGATACGAGGTATTTTCCGAACTGAAGGCATCCCTCCAGAGCTCAGTGAATTCATAAAAACTCGAATGCAACCCAATCAAAAACTATCTCTATCGGATATCGCAAAGCTAACTCGAATGATAACCAAATACACCTGGAACATAACCGGCAAGCTTATGGAGACAACGGAGAAGGCAAGAGGAGAGCAGAAAGAAAAAGACGACGAAGCCAGGCCATCGGAGCGGCAAAGGCGGCAACAGCAGGGGCAGCAGGAGAAACAGCAACAAAAACAAGGCAAAGATAATCCCCCTAAACAGACCACCTTCAAAGCATTTGATTTCAAGCTCGATATAGGCAACTTCCTTATCGTAGCTTTCCTAGCCTATTACATATATCGAAGCATCTTTCCAAGCGAGACCAGCAAGGACATCACGTGGCAAGAATTCAGGACTAATTTCTTCGATAAGGGTCTGGTCGAGAGGCTGACCGTCATCAATCGCAACAGAGTTCGGGTTGACCTGAACCGTGATGCTGTCGCCGCTGTCTATCCTGACTCCCCTGCTGCCCAGCCTAACTTCCACTACTACTTCACGATTGGATCCGTTGATGCATATGAGAGAAAACTTGAGGCTGCTCACGATGAACTTGGCATCCCGAGTTCTGAACGGATACCGGTTGCCTATGTCGATGAAGTGCCTTGGCTTGCTACTGCTCTATCGTTTGGGCCAACCCTGCTCTTAATTGGTTCTTTCTTCTGGCTTTCGAGACGTGCCGCTGGCGGGGCGGGGGGGCAAAGCGGCATTTTCGGCATCGGAAAGAGTCGTGCTAGGCGATTTAACCATGAGACGGACATTAAAATCAGATTTGCTGACGTAGCAGGTATGGATGAGGCCAAGATGGAAATCATGGAGTTCGTTAGCTTTCTAAAAGAGCCCGAGAAGTTCCAGAAGCTTGGCGCGAAGATACCCCGTGGCGCTATTCTTTCCGGCCCTCCTGGGACCGGCAAGACTTTGCTTGCGAAAGCAACAGCAGGCGAGTCTGGAGTTCCATTCTTTAGTGTTAGTGGATCAGAGTTCGTCGAGATGTTCGTGGGGGTTGGCCCCTCGCGCGTTCGTGACCTATTTGCCAATGCCCGGAAAAATACACCTTGTATCATTTTTATAGATGAAATTGACGCCATTGGTAAATCAAGGGCCAAGCAAAGCTTTGGCGGCGGGAATGATGAACGGGAAAGTACTCTGAACCAGATCTTGACTGAGATGGATGGCTTCAACACCTCCGAACAAGTTGTTGTGCTTGCGGGTACGAATCGACCCGACGTACTTGATAAAGCCCTGATGCGCCCCGGACGCTTCGATCGGCATATTGTTATTGATCGGCCTACCATGGAGGGACGAAAGCAGATTTTCCGGGTTCACTTGAAGAAGATCGTTACCGCAGACGATATGGATTATTTAACTGGCAGGCTTGCGGCCTTGACTCCTGGCTTTTCTGGCGCGGATATTGCGAATTGTGTTAACGAGGCGGCCTTGGTTGGTGCGTTAGCTCGTCATCTCACCCTCTCTAAAAATATCAAAGTCTCGTTGCTAACTGTTCCTCCAGCGGCTCGCGAACACGCAGACTGTGTTGTGATGAAGCATTTCGAGCAAGCAATCGAAAGGGTTGTTGTTGGCTTGGAAAGGAAATCCCTTGTTCTGTCTCCAAAAGAAAAGCGGACTGTTGCCTACCACGAGGCGGGACACGCTATTTGCGGCTGGTATTTCCGCTGGGCTGACCCACTTCTAAAAGTCTCTATTATCCCTCGTGGCCAGGGCGCTCTAGGCTATGCTCAATACCTCCCAGCAGGAAGTGATACGTATTTGATGAGTGTCAATCAGCTAATGGACAGAATGGCTATGACACTTGGTGGCCGTGTCAGCGAAGAACTACACTTCGACACTGTGACGAGTGGCGCTAGTGACGACTTTAATAAAGTCACCCGTATAGCGACTGCCATGGTGACGAAATTTGGCATGTCCCCAAAGATTGGGACAGTATACTTCGAAGAGGATGAACAACAGCTCCATAAGCCTTTCTCTGAAGAAACTGCTAGACATATCGACCAAGAGGTTCGCAGAATTGTTGACGAAGCATACAAGCAGTGCCACGACCTCCTTACGGAAAAGAAGAAGGAGGTTGGCCTGATAGCGGAAGAGCTGCTTACCAAAGAGATGCTTAGTCGAGATGATTTAGTGCGACTTCTCGGGCCTCGACCTTGGCCAGAGACGAGCGAATTTGCCAGGTATTTCGGTGGCGGCGCTGGTCACCAAGGCCAAACAATTGCACCTCCCGAGCCAAAGGAAATAAGTGACGAGACTGTAGGGAAAGACGGACGAGATCAAACCCCTTACCCTGTTTAGGCATCAAATGAATCCCGAGCTCATTCCGGGTATGTTCATCAATCACTCTCGACTTTATCCCATCATGTACAATAGAGTGAGTGCCCTCGTGCCTGAACGTGAAAACACCGAGTTCACCCAAACCGATTGCATTTGGGATCCGTGATCCCATCTCCCCATCCCGCACTTTTTGTTCATGAAATTAACATTTGTACCATCTTCACTGCATACCCGGCCTCTTATGTTCATTTTATTTGTGGAATGGCGGTATATCTGGATTATAATATGCTTCCTCCTAACTTAGCGAGCAACTTTAAGGGCTGTTCACGTATTTTGTTCGCACTAAAGGCACATTTCCCCTCACCAAATATTATTACCCCACTCCTTTTGATTTTAGTTTCCTACAGGTCCTTCCTGTCTTCGATTAATGGGGTTCACTTGTTAAGTCTAGGAAGCATGGGGTATGGCGCATGAAGAGGAAAGACGAAAATACGAAGCTCACCATACACTTGGAAAGGGACTATATGCCGCTGGCTATCTTCCCGGATCATAATACTACCATATATACATTACTAGAATGGTATGTATACATGCTATTGTATTTACGAGGCAGGTACTTAAGGTAGATAGGTGACCTAGAATTGGGATACAGTCATACATCATTCATAGACTCTTTTTATACGCATTTTCTCTCTCCCTATATGGCGTGCATAGGTGTATAGTACTATTATTACATGCTTATCATTGTCAGTAAGAATCACTGTCGTCCCTTTTTTTTCCGCGTCTGATTTTGAGAACAATGGCACGAGTCGGTATATCAAGAGGAAGATCGGCTTAAGCATCTCTGGCAAGATTTGCATAGTCCTTCTAACCTAGCTATCGACTTGATTGTATAGAGAACGAACCAAGAACCCTTCTAGTAACTCTCCCGATCTGGGAGGCGATCAATACCCCCTTTGGTGAGCATCATTTGGAAGAAAGTATGAGATGCACTGGCGAGACCTGTATCTTGGGATGAGAATCATGTCAAGGAGTTAGCATAAATTCCTATCAATTTTATTTGACCTTTCGTGATTGCTAGTACTACTTTCTGTCACAGAATGTATTAAAGTAGTATAATAGATTTCGAAGTTAAGAATAAATATTACCTACAGCAGCTAAAAATGATGGCTATAAACAACCCGATTCAAAATCCAGAATACGTGCCTGAAATGCTCGCTGGGTATAGTTACCAACCACACCGGTGTGGTCCTATGACACTACTTATTCGTTCTTTCCAGATTCCTTCCCTGCTTGGACCGCAAAATTTCGTTCTTTCCGGGGCTTTAGGGACAGCCGCGGAACGAACTTACCTACTCGAGCCTGATAATCTTTGTATTCAGGATATTTACCTGCACTTATCAACTCGGTGAACCGTGTGCTTCCTTGAAATAGGAGGATGCAGCCCACCGCACCGACAGCAGTCCAATGAAAGTAGGTCTTGCTGCAGTAGCATGCCCAAAAATACAGTGTAAGCCAAATAGACTGCTCCGCGACGTAATTCGGGTGACGGCAAAGGGACCACAGGCCTGAAACAACGAATCCGCGGTCAAGGTCTTCCGTCGTGAATCGAGCCTTGTACTTATCGGGGATGCGCGCCTTTTCAAGATATACTCGCTTCACACTCTGAAACTTCCATTGCTGTTCATCTGCGAGCATTTCGAGGAGGATAAAGAAGATAATGAGGCGGGAGAAGATGAGGTCGGGAATGCCGAAAACGGTGCCCTCGGGCAGCTGCGAAAGAACGAGGAAGATGTATGTCGGGCTAGTAATCAGGAGCAATAGAAGAGGCTGGCAGAGAGATATGAACAGGACATTAAACAGGAATATTTTAGTCGGACTTGCTATCTGCGAGCGCAAAATCTCCCAGCGATAGTCTTCTGATCCGATGCTGTAACCCCCCTTGCGCCAGAAGTTGAACGTCAATCGAGCCTGCCGGGACTATCAGCAACTGTATTACCTAGTAGAGCGTGACGTCGTCGCTCGAGGTGGGGAGGGGGATAGTCCTTACGCCCCAGAAAGCGGAAAATAAGGCAATAGTATCGATCTTGTTTGTCGGCAGCCCTGCCATGCGCGCCCAGATGGCGAAGTGGGCATTGTGAAGGGCTGGAAGTATACCCCACCACCTATCCACCTGAGAATAATTCTTGGTAATCTCTGAGAGGATAACGAATAGAGGAAATGACAAAAGCGTGAGCGCGAGTGCGGTGATGAATGGATTAGTGTTCATGTAGGTCTCTCTCAGCTTGTTTGTATCTAAACCAGCCTCGACAAGCTCCGCTGGGAGGTTAATGAGTTGCAGAAGAAATGGATAGACCGTGCGACCAAATTCGGCACCTTCTCCAACTGACTGGATAGCTGGTAGTGGGAGAGCCATCACGAGTAGCTATAGTAATTTTCAACTTTGCCGAGAGGTTCGGAGATCCACCTGCTCGAAGAAGGAGGTAAACACAATGGATGGTTGGCGCGGTGGCGCTATGGCGCTGTGGCAAACGTACCGGTACTTGTGGGATCTTTCTTCTTTGCTTAGTGATCCGAAATCGTACTAGTGTCACGTCTCACCATGTAATATAATAATATAGCAGAGTCGCAACGCACCACATCCACCAAGGTTAGGTACTTATATATGGTAATGTATCACGGTTTATGTATCTCTATGTGTGTATAGGTAAGTTAAGTTACACGTAGAGTATGAATATGTTCTCGTGTCAGACAAGGAAAAACCAATACCCTGAACAAGAACCGGACTTTAGCCACAGCAACAATTAGGTCCATGGAAGTATTATTTTCATATTAGAGAATAAACCTACGGAAGATACTCCTCAATAAGACCTTTAGTTACAGCGTAAGTCAGCCTGTAAGCTTGACCATTTTGTATGGGAGCTATGTGGAAATTTTATCATTCGCTAACCTAATTAGGTACCAAACACTGATTCATATTAGGTAATAAATTATGACTACTACTGACTAATAGAAGTACTATGTTTGGACGCTCGCCGAGCCAGGAAATCAATACTTGGCACTTTGTAAATGCTTTTATCAATCAATACAACGTATTTTAAATTTTAAATTATACAAATTTATTTTTTGGGGTATGCTCTATATATTTCATCTTGAGAATCTTAATTAGGACGTGTAAGGGTCTGTTTATTTGTGTGAGAAGTTTTGCATTCGAGAATGGCTCATCATGGCCATTAACTTGTCCCGGCTCTTTCAGTGAAAATAAGGGTTTTCAATGCTAAAAATTTCTAAAAAACCAAATATTTATCAATTCCCTTTATTTTGAATGTGGGAGTGGGAAATCAACTGATTATAGGTTGTTGTTGATGCTATTTAGCACCAGTTTTGAATTTGCTCTTCGGTAGTACGGTGACCTTCAGCTGGTTTCCCGCATTTAAAATAAAGAGAATCGATGAATATTTAGATTTTTAGACCTTTTTGGCATTGAAACCCCTTATTTTTACATAGAGAGTCGGGACAAGCTAACAATCATAGCGAACCATTCTTGAATGCGAAGCTTCCCACGCAAATAAACGGACCCAAACATGCTCTAATTAAAATATTCAAGACGAAATATATAGAGCATACCCCAAAGAAGAAGTTTGTATAACTAATTTAAATTTTAAAATACATTGTATTGATTTTTACAAAGTGCCAAATGTTGATTTCCTGGCTCGCCTCGCGTCGGCTCGGCGAGCGTCCAAACCTAGTAATTCATCTTCAATACTCAAAAGCCATCATCCGCATAGATGGAATGGCCGTGGCATTATCGAAAAGGAACCGGATTTGGTATCCTGCATTACTATTAGCGATAGTTGTTGTAATCTGCCCAAGAGTCTGATCTGAAATATGGATTACTAAGCAAAAATAAATAACTCCATAGGGTGTAGTATATATAGTAGGTACCTTACGGCGCATCTTACAAACTAAACTACGGTAGACCCACAGCAGGCTCACCGCAGAATATTATTCAGCG
>JAHQZX020004896.1:0-31303 GCA_019804575.2 Pseudotulostoma volvatum
TGAATGTCAGGTGACATCGGAGAAACACTTTCTCCGGTGCCGGAGTGGAGATCATGGATGGTACACGCTCACAGATAGATATATCGGGAAATGTATAAAATACCTCCGACTGAGTTGGCTTCTTTCTCAAACAGGCCGAGTTAATTCTCGAAAACGTGTCTTTTTCTTCTACTGCTGTACTACTGTACTACATAGTTACATATACATCCTTCTCGGCCTCAGTTCTCTCTCTCTTTGTCTCTTCTTCCTTTCCGTGGAAGAGAAGGAAAGAGGGAAAGAGAGAAAGGGCAGGGGAAAAGCAGATGAGGAAAACAAAACAAGAGAGAATCAGCTCAAGTGGATCCTCATCACGAAGGGAAAGAATCTTGTGAGAAGACGATTCGGTTCAAATTGAATCGAACGAAAGAATACATGGTCCTGGCTTGTGGTTATAGAGAAACGAATTACAACAATCTGCGATGGAGTTTTTACGTGGTAAGTTTTCGAGCCTCTCATTTTTCTCCTCCTTTTGCCTTCTTTTGGCCACCTACATGAATCGTTTCAATCAATCACATTCTCACTCCCACCGGCGCGAACTCTAAAACAACGAAATCTCCAGAATCGTTCTTCCACCCGATGCTGCAAAACCCCCAACAAGCCATGCAACATATCTTCGATGCCTCAACGGATTACTACCGCTCACACCTCCGGCACCTCTTTGAAACGTATCTCATCCAACCTCTCTCTGCGCTTGCATCGTCTTCAACGTCAGACCTCGTCTCGGTCCTGCTCCTGATCCTGATCCTGTTCGTGTCACTCAAAGTCCTCGACTACGCTCGCCGCATCATCGTCTTCTGGGTGATCTTCGTCCTGCGCCTGCTCTTTTTGGCGGGCCTCATCGTTGGGGCCATCTATGTCTATCGGGTTGGGTGGGAGCAAGCAATTGCTGAACTAAGCTTGCTGGCCGGCAGGTTCGTGGACGATTTCATGAATCAGAGCGTTGCCGCAGGAGCGGGTGCGTCTGGATATGCAATGTATAAAGGTAGATATCAGGGAAGGCCGACAGCGGCGTGGAATAAGTATGGATATGGATCTAGATTGGGACACCAGAGAGGTGGGGGTAGAGCTTGGTGAAAGTACCAAGGACTTCTTCTCCCTCCTTTTTTTTTTTTTTGCTATTTCGTCATGGCGAATGGGAGGAAGGTTGATACGATGGAAATAATTTGGGCAAGCTAGACTAAGCCGCTGTCTTTCCGGGTTCTATGAGGACGGCAGGAAGTGATCGTGACTATACGTTTGGAGCTTGGGAGTTTTTTTCTACTCTTCACTCACCACTGGATGGAATATGGCGTTCTGATCTCATTTGGGTTATGCATGAATTGTATGTGAGGGAATCTGTCTTTGCATTGGATGACAGTAAGCTAGTTTTTATGTCCATATTGAGGACAATGCATTCGTTGTCCAAGCGGTTCACCCTGAGAAGAGAGTGATTTCTGCTCCAAGGTCAAGGTTGCTTTTCGCGTCTACCGGACCCGCATCGCCTCTTAAAAGCGTCACCTGCCGGAGCGACGCAAAGGATGAGAGCCTAAACTAGGCCCTCCAGGTCTTGAAGAACCGGTGTATCGACAAGCCACCGTTTGTGAGCAGTGATATCCGTTGATCACATCTGCACTGCCTAGCCCTAGGTAGCCGGGCGGTTCAGGTAGGCTGTATGACAGCCGCCAGATCGGCTTGTTGCAGAGCCTAGCCGCTGGATTCATAGCCTATTCAATCCTCCCAGTCAACTTCCGGCTCATCTCTTGGCTCCCTCGGCTCCTGAGCTTCGTGGAATTGAATTGCATCGTCGATATAACTGAGCACAGCCCCAACGCTGTCTTCATCCTGGACATCAAGCGGTAGGAAGGACACCATACTAAAGTCATCAATTAGCTGCGCAACCGCTCGATTCAATCTCTCAAAGGAGCCGCCGCTCATCAAAGCATCCGTGGAGGACGGACCCCCGCCGGGTTCAGGTTCACGTGTGGTGTTCTGCAGGAGTTGTATGTCAACATTGATGAACCGCTTCAATTCCCGCCCTCCGATCATATCCTTGACTTGATCCATCTTGCTCAGGATGTTGATATGCGGCATCTCAAGCATAACCATGGCTGACATCGCACTTAGGGTGCCGGCGAAGAATTTGGCCTTGTCGACGACAAATGTGCTTTCGAGTAGGTACGCGGCGCAGAGAGAGATGTTCAGCGGGCCGGAGCGAGACAGGAAATTGATGAGGGAGGGAAGGAGGGGAATATGAGTGTACAACTCGATCTGGCCAGGCATGTCAAAGAGGATCAGGTATTCCTCACTGAGGGGGTCAAGGGCTTGGGTGAGAAAGTCAAGGTGCTGCAGCAAGAACTCGAAGCAGTAGATCAGTCCGCCGTTGGGACCTAGACCCAGTTCCTCCATGACATCGTCGAGTGTGATGAGCTCGCGAATGTCTACATCAGGCTCATAGCTGAAGGCCTCCGCGGCCGGGTCGAGATTGACGTAGAAACAACTGCGTCGAGTATTTTGGAGATGCTGAATGAGCGCGTTGCAAAAAGTTGTTTTCCCAGCGCCCGCTGGACCCATGACCATAACTCCAAACTTGGACATAATGGCTTTGAGACCCGGTGAAGCAGGAGAGTAGAGGGAAAGAAGGAGTGTCGAAGCGGGTGAACTAGGTTAGCTGATCCAGTCGTGAACGTGGAAATAAAGAGATTATTATTTTAGCAAGCGATAAATTACCGTATTATACAGTATTGCACGTACTGTAATGATGCGTGTCTAACTTGTTGCGGATAATGAATGACTTACAGTCGAATTAAGCACTCGGCAAGATAGCTAGGTTGTTATTATTATAACTATATGTTATAAGAATTGGAACGAGGGTTCTAGGCTTCTAACACATCAAGAATGGAACCAACAACGGGTCGCCGCAATGAACGATTCGAAGTGTTTGATTGAATTCTAAGTAATCGAGAGCAAACGAAGAAAATATCTATAATACGCCCTTGAGGTTTTGATCATTGCCATTAATAATATTCGTTGTATCCGGGTTTCCCTGGACCTAGAAACATAGACACAGCCTGGAGTCGAGTCCTGGCAAGACTAAGCACAGATGCAGATCACTTAAGTAAATAAAAACAAGTTGCGAAAGGCACGCTCACAGTAACTTCAAAATCTCATAATTCCGTCAAAACTAGGACGATTTGACAAGGTCTTGAATGATTTGAGATCGCAGGAAGCGCCAAATATCAAGGGTAGTGCTGAAAAATTGAATGCCAATCGTTCTACACTCTCAAGAATTGTTAACACCCTGGCATGAGGCAGACAGGTTATACGAGTGTAAACTGTCGCCAGCCCAAGAAAGGGTTCTTATTGATTATATTAATAAACTGTCGATTCGGGGCATTCCGCCTGTAGAAATGGTCCGAGGTTTTGTTTTCAATATCGCCAAAATTCGAGTGGGAAAGAACTGGCCCCGAGATTTTGTAAAGCGCCATAGAGACAGGCTCGATTCTAGCTTCTTAAAGATGATGGATCTATGCCGCCAAAAGGCAGATACTCCGGGGGCCTATAGGCTTTATTTTGAGGAGGTTTGTACTTCGGAACTGCTTTTGGATATGCTAAGGAATCGATAGATTCGGAAAAAACCATACAGGTACGAAGTCCATGGATAAAATACCTAGAATATGGACGAGAAGGGATTTCTCATTGGAGTCCTTCGGAAGCTTAAGAGAGTCCATTCAAAGCAAGTCTTCCACCAAGGTTTACTTCCTGGAGCAAGTCATGATGGTAACTGGGAATAATAATAAATAAATTGCTACACCGATCGGATGTCTTATATATACCATCTATGGGCTCCGCTCTTGGTTCTACCATCGCCAAGCCAACGCTTGGCTCTGTCACCTGATTAGCTCGTTCGCGAGTCTAAACTGATCCAGTCTCAACCAACCACCTCACAAGCCTTTTGACCCCAGCCTGCTCTGTTGGCAGTTGCCGGAAGTCTAGCCTGCCCCTTCTCTCATCCCTTGGTACCTGGGGCAGTGGATTGTGACATGCCTCGGGGTCTCCATCTCGTAACCGCAAGGACACACCGTGCTCGTCACCTCTGGCACCCCCGCTCTATGTAGGAAGTCGGCAAGGCCAATCTTTCCCGTGCGCACCTGAGTATATATGGAGCTTTCGGCCTTGTGGAGCCCCTTGTGCAGCCTCAAGACCTCTTTGCTTGGGGGTTGCGGGAAAGCCTCTGCTGGGCTGTGGGGGCTGGCCTCCACCTCTCTTCCCATCTCTTTTGTAAAGAGGCTTTGACCAACCTCTTGCGCTTGGCTACAGTCATATCTTCGGTCCGGTTCTCTTCTCCGGCCGGTCCACCCATCCATCCACCCTTCTTACATTGGGCTTGGATGGCCGACCGCTGCTGCGTCAATTCGCGTCGTTGCCTTGCGCAGTGTTTCCCGGATCTGGCTGCATTTCCTCCTAACAAGTGCCTCCACGCCGCTGCGTTGTGTCCTCGCCCTATATGCCACTACCTTACTCAAGCCAGGGTCTCAAGGGATTTGATTGGGGTAGCCCGGAAACCCCCAGTTACTATGCGCAAGCATTTGTTTTGGATTTTCTCTAGCTTGCGTGTTAGGGCTGGTCCATGCCCCGTCCTAGCATCAGGTTGGTGCCAGGCAAATCCCGCAAATGTCATCGCCGGCCATACTACCATGGTGTGTACCTGTCGGGCTTGGGCCATCGGGATGCCCCAGGTTGATCCTGTTAGCCTAGCTAGGACGTTGGCTTGGATCTTCATTTTTCTGGCGGTTTTGGTTCCATGCGCTGTCCACCGTAGCCTGGGGTCCAGGTTGAGGCCTAGCACCCGTGCTTCTGCTACTGGCTTCTTTAGCACTTCTCCAAGCTGTATGGTTTGACTGAGATCAAAGCGCCTAGTGCATCGTGTTAGGTGCATTAATTCATATTTATCTGGGGCGAACCTCACCCCATGCGCCCTAACCCACTCTAAGCATCTTCCGTGTATCAGCTTCAGATTGTCACAGTTTCCACGTGTGGTAGATCCCCATGCAATGAGATTGACATCATCCACAAACCCTATCCCATGCACTCTTATGTCTCTTGGGTTGCAGATCTCTATTAATTCTGAGTTATAGAATAGGAAAAGGATCGGTGAGATCGGCGAGCCCTTCGGGCCCCTGTGACCTCTAGTCAGGGTGATTCCTGCCCATCGAACACCAGCGTTGTGTTCCTGTCAGGCATGAAGCTCTCCACCCATAGCTGGGACCCCTTTTTGCGGTAGAATGTGTACAAGTTTCCTCTTCACCACATGGTCATGTGCCCCGGTCATGTCCATAGATAGTAGTGTGGCTACTCCCTCCGCGTTCCATGTGGTACGTATGTTACGGGCTAACCCCGCCTAGGTCTCAGTAATATACATGAGAAAGAAAAAAGGAGATCTCGTTGGAGAAGGAGAGAGCAGGAAGGGAAAAGTGATGGAAGCAGTGACAGCTCGGCACCTACAGGATATAGCAGAAAAGTACAGTCTTCTCTCCAGAGCGAGCAGATAGGGGCAAGGTGAAATCGCTCCACAGACACCGCTTTGGACATGCTACTCGGCCAAATACGTACCACATAGAACGCGGAGGGAGTAGCCACACTACTATCTATGGACATGACCGGGCCATATGACCATGGTGGTGAAGAGGAAACTTGTCATACATATTCTGCGGTGAAAAGGGGTTCCGGCCAGTATCGTAGGATGGGTGGAGAGCTTCATGCCTGACAGGAACACAACGCCGGTGTTCGGTGGGCAGGAATCACCCTTGCGGTCATAGCGGGCATCCCACAGGGCTTGCCGATCTCACCGATCCTTTTCCTATTCTATAACTCAGAATTAATAGAGATCTGCAACCCAAGAGACACAAGAGCGCAAGGGATAGGGTTTGTGGATAATGTCAACCTCATTGTATGGGGATTTACCACACGTGGAAACTGTGACAATCTGAAGCTGGTACACGGAAGATGCTTAGAGTGGGCTAGGGTGCACGGGGCGAGGTTCGCCCTAGATAAATCCGAATTAATGCACCTGACACGATGCACTAGACGCTTTGATCTCAGTCAAGCCCTGCAGCTTAGAGAAGTGCTAAAGAAGCCAGTAGCAGAAGCACGGGTGCTAGGCCTCAACCTGGACCCCAGGCTACGGTGGACAGCGCATGGAACCAAAACCGCCAGAAAAATGAAGACCCAAGCCAACGCCCTAGCCAGACTGGCAGGACCAACCTGGGGCATCCTATGGCCCAGGCCCGACAGGTATACCATGGTAGTGCGACCGGCGATGGCATCTGCGGGATTTGCCTGGCACCAACCTAACGCCAGGACGGGCATGGCCCAGATCGAGTGTATAGCTGAAAGGCTGGATACGGACAATAAACATGATTAATAAATATTCGTTTATATAAGTACCCAAAAGCTGTCGCTAACGACGTCTTGGATATATGTTAGGAATAATACACGTACATTGTTCTTCTTATGTCTTAGTAACGAATGTATATCGCATATATCCATATAATGTACATTCGGCTGGCGAGATACAAGATCCCGACTGAGTTAGTTCAAACCGGTTTCTCGCTCACAAAGATCTACTTAGTCGCATGGAATAGAAATAAGCTAAGCATACTTGTTATATATAACATGATCCACTTTGTTCGGTTGGCCGGGCATTGGAAATGCTAGTAGGTGTGGATGTGGGCGTTATACACGGGGATGTGATAACAGGCGTAGAAGCAGTTGCTTCTGTTACGGAGATCTTGAAAGTTTTTGGAACGTTAGTGACCGCTGTTGACGACTGAGGCTTAGGATAAAGCATCTAAAGCGTGTGACCGGTACAAGAGTGAACCCCAGCCAAATCCATCGTAGTGGCCGGATCCCTCGCCAAGTGACCCGGCACCCGGTTCAAACCCGCCGAACCGGCTGAGAGCGTAATCGAGGTATTTTTTGGTCCATGGCGCGTCGAGTCCCTTTACCACTACATAATGGTTGTACAGCAATTCCCATGTTGGTCGAATATCGCCCCGAGAAACGCTGCTGATCTCGTGTTGGACCACAATCTCGTTGGTGTATTCTACAAACGGAACCTCATTACCCAAGTTGTACCGGGCAAAGTATTCAATACTGTCGTTCAGGTCAGCTTCGCTGTTACCAATGGCTGTTCAGCAGCAAGATGGGGTGGCAACATACCACCAAAGAATGCGATTGTCGTCATACCCAAACAGGTCCACGCCTTGGCTCCACGCTTGCTTGCCGATAACGCCTAATATCAAAACGTCAAGGGCGGAGTGACCCTGATCGCGCCCTTCTTCCTGGCCTTGGCCGAGGGACTTACCAGTACCGGGCTCCCGGACGATGTATGGTATTGCATTTCTGATTGCCCCATTCCCGGTGCCATTTTTGAAATAGTTTACGGCAAAGTCCCAGGTAGTTCGGTTGTCAGCCAGGACGCCGATGGCCATCGCAGAGGCAATGTTACATAGTTCCCAGTTGGCGTAGAAGTGTCGCACGTTATGTTCCGAAGATACGCCATGGTTAAGGAACTCTTCGTTCAGTGGTAGAATCACCGTCGTCAACATCTTGATTACGGCGGCGAGCCCACTCTTTTGAAACGGCTGGTAATCACGTAGCAGCTCGGCAGCGTTGGCTAACTCATAGCCCTGCAAACCTGCGGTAAGGTACTTGTCGTCACCACCACCTAGAGTATGCAGGTGTTCGGCCCAAGCAATCAGGATTCTGGCCGCTGTGTCTGCATACTGGACATCCCCGGAGATCTTCCAACGAAGAGTAAGTGCAAACGCCGCTGCAGCATCATGCCAAAGACAATCCCCATTCGTGGCGCGATCGACAATGCTTACGGCATTGTTGGTATATGAAGCGCTTGTATACTTAATACTAATGAGTTTATTCCATGAACTGAACCAAGGGTTCTGTTTGATAGCAATATTTTGCTGAGCACGACTAATCTCATGACTGGAGACTAGCAATCCCGGATGGACAAAGCAATAGGCCTGAGGTAGGGTCAACAAGAGCAAATAAACAAATCTCACTATAGGGGACATTCTAGTCTAGTACTTTATCGAAAAGATCTTCTAAGGAGTGATATTGAACGTATGTAAAGACATAAGAATGCCGTCTGGCCTAGCAGCAGTAATAATAGTAGTCTTCAAGTAGAGAGTGTGTAGAAAAGAATGACAAGAAAGAGAGATAGAAATGAAGGACCCCATGCACACAGTACATGAATGCATATAGTGAAAATAGAAAATAAGGGAACACAATGGGAGTAATAAGACAATAAATACCTATGATATCCTTGTCGTTTTGAATCCCATTTCCACTGAATATACTAAGGCCCTGATTATTTCAACTGGTAAGAGTACGGAGCAACTAGTAATCCTAGTAATTATCAAGGGTACTCGTACTTATAGCTCCTCTAATAGATGTATGCCTGTGAGGGCGGACGAAATTAATAATGTTGAGATTGGCGCTTATATTAATCAATCGAACTCCCAAGCTGGTCGGTTGAAGCTAATAGAAGGACGATTCATGTTTATTATTTTCTATCTTGAAACAAAGCTTGGTTTAGCTACCCCGGTTTACCGGCTCGTGCCACGACCATACCTGGTTAGCGTGGCGCCGGTCCCTCCAAGGCGTCTGACGTCAACCCGATGAAATACCATATCGGTGGCAGAACTCCGTTCCCTGATCACGAGGAAAAGTTACCATTTTCAAAATTCGTTGCCCCAGCCACACCACACGGGATCGTAGAATTATAAGTAGTAGGTTATAGGGCATTGATTATTATTAAACATAGTGTTCTCAAATAGCTGCTGCTGGAGGAGCCCATGGCGTTTGAAAACAGGCAACTTTTAGGCACATAGACAACAGGGTACTTTACTTAAATAGGAAAGGGCCCACATTAACTGATCCCAATTTGGATTGTACTATACTACTAGGTTCTCACTTAAAATCTCTGACCATGTTGTGGTTACATTTCGTACAGGTAAACCACGTGATTGATGACAAATGATGACACTACGTTCATTACCCAAGCTTTGCTGGTTTTTTTTTCCCAACTTGGCTCACCACGTCATGTGATTCCTATACGTTTCCAAGAAGAAAGCGCGGGTGATGTTCCGATTAGTTTCTTTGGGCAGAAAAGCACCGGATATACATAGGTGATCGAGACAACTTGAACACCGATTATTTATTCGGCCAGCCTAATGATCAATTCAGGGATACAAGATATCTCATTATAGATGAGAAATCTATGGTTGATCTGGCTACGCTCCATTCGATTGACCTGCGGTTCCGTCAAATCTTGCCTGGATTCGATCGCTCCATTCGGGTGACTTCCCTCAACTCCCACCCGTAGGATCTGAGGCAGTCTACCGCAAGGTTCCCTTTACTTATTCTAAGGTCGAAGCCGTCGCCGGTCATGTCCTATACGATCAATTCAATTGTACTATTCGGCTACAACAACAGATGAAGCAATTAGGGGAAGATGCCTCGGCTACAGCTTTCATGGCGGCTCTGGCTGAGTTGCGAGAGGGAATCTCCCCTAGCAGTTGGGATACCTTACAGTCGTGTCGCCAATGATCTTTCGCCCGAAGAGATAGCTGCTTTTAATACACCCATGCGCATATACTTCAGGAAAGAGTGAGTGACTCAATACAATTATCAGTCTTTGGTAGAGCTTGACTCTCCTGTCTTGCGGATCTCTGCGAAGCATGTAGGCTAAGGGCTGCGATAGCTGCCTCAGATGAGGCTGAGAATCTCTCTAATACCCTGTGCGTTTGCAAAGGCGCCAGGGTAATGCTCATTAAGAATCTGTGGGGTGAGAATGGTTTAGTGAATGGCTCTATGGGTACTGCGAGAGACATCTTCTGGAGGGAGGGTGCGAACACCACAACTGGTCAGCCTTATGGAATAATGGTGGAGCTTGACGCCTACACTGGCCCTGTATGGTCATCTGCACCTAGCGCCCCTAGACAAGTAAGATCGCAATGGGTACCAGTCTTCGCGGCCAGCCACCGCCAAATCTAATTTTAAAGGGGTTGTTGATTGTACTAGGACCATGTTTTCTCTACGATTGTGTTATGCAATCACAGTACGTAAAAGCCAAGGTATGAGTCTTTCCCAGGCTGTTCTCAACCTCAGTGACTCCGAGTTTGCCTTGGGATTGTCGTACGTGGCTGTTTCACAGGTGAAAAAATTAAGAGGGCTAATGTTTGAATCCGCGCTCAATTTATCAAGATTCAAAAAGCTAAAAGGAATGACTCCCAGAGACAGAGCAGAGGATGTTCATATTAGAAATGGACAGCTGCTTTAATATTATTATTATGGTATATCTTGATAGTTGCGAATACCATATCACGACTATGGACAGTGAAGTCAGTAGCCAGGCGTATACATAACGACCTCTAGTTCCGAAACAGAGTAAGGAATTGAAAAGAAAAAAAAAAAAGGCATCGCCCCCTTCCGGCGAAGGGGAACCCAGAGACATCCCGTCACGACTGTAAGCTTGGACAATAATCGTTAAAAGAAAAATTAGCAAGCTGGTATTTTTGGCAGAACATGAGTCGGCCAACTCAGTTTATTTACAGAACTCCGAACAAAACATTAATCTAACGATTTTCACCTTTCGCCCTGGCTCTTTGCAAATTCTTTGACAGCAAATAGGATGTCTTCATCATCCATCCAGTAGAAATTAGATTTTGGTGACCATTACCTTGGTGGGATAATGCGCTGTGACACCCAGGATCTCTCCCACTGTACATTACAATCCTTCGTCAACTTTCGCCCTTCTGCTTGCTATCAGCGACTAGCAGCGCCAATTCTCGTCAACAGATACCTAGAAACTTATCCTGTTGCCCTTGTATCCAAAGGAAATTAAGAACTATTAAGTGGCGCCGGAAAAAACTTCTGTTCTTGGGGAGAACACATCCATATTTTTGCCAGCTGTTCGGTTTGCGTTTCGACTTGGCGTTGCAAAGCTTTCGATGCCTCTAGCCTAGCGGATTCTTTGCCCGACAGACCAGGAGGAATGCTACGCTCCATAACCCGCGGCGCCTTGTCTTATTCATTACTTGTATTGATATCATGTTGCCTTTGAAACAAGCCTTTGATCGAGTAATACCGAGAAGCTTCTTGACGGCGCCCCGCTTCTCGTTTCTTCTGGCGATGTGACGTCCTTTATACTCCAGCTTTGGTCATACTATCAGGCTCATCATCAGTATCATCCTCCTTATCCGCTTCATCTCAAGAGGATGCACCATCCAAGTCACTGGCAGAGGAGCATTTAGGTGCAGAAATGTAACGAACAGGGTACTGGACAGCGTGACTAAGGTGGAGGATCACCATAAATGATGCATTTATAGAACAAAGGTGATAGATAGACACACACAGATGACAGAATTGATCGCTGGTCCTTCCATGGGGGTCAGGGGGTCCAGCCAGGTTATATATCATACAAGATTTAGCGGTTGGAGTATGTTTATCCGTGAACTACGTGCAACTAGAACCAATCTGGAAGGATAGGCCTGGTCGTTGCAACAGTCCACCCTACCGCGGGTACCCCTAGGGGGTCGTTACACCAATGTGTTGAAGCAATGAAAGAGAATGTTCGTTCTCGTAGATCTCTTCTCGATACCTTTCGTGGGGCCTTGACCTGTAGTTATAGTATGGTTTTCTCCATTGAGCTATTGCCCGCAGATTTCTTCTCTGTTTGGATACTTTTGGCATTGCAGCAGCCGTAAAGGACAATAATAAAGCAAAAGCGATTGTATGTCTCAGCCCCTCGGTAGGTGGTAGCCTATGATAGCGTGCCAAGACATGCGGTTATTCCTAAGCAATTGCTAGGCGATTATTGATTCGGTGCTTCGTGCTATCTGGGAATTAGAGTGGCACGCTAGTTTTTTCACCATCCAGAGATGGCGGTTTCGGGGGTTTTTACTATTAGTACAAAAATCGTTAGTAATGCCGAAAATACTAAAACCGTCCGTTACTAGTAGCAATACTGTCAGTAATGGCAGGGAACCACGTGATTCGGAATCAATTTGCAGGATACTGCTATATGTAGCCACATATCAATAAAATAAAATAGTATCTTTTATGACTTTCGGAATATTTTAGTACTTAATTGGAATCAATTGGAACTAGGTACTACAAGTTGGTTAGTTGGGTGCTTAAAAATAGGTGGCCACCCGGCGGAGCATTTACCACTAGAGAGGTCAAGAATTTTCTCCATACTATGTAGTATTATGCAATAGCACATCCAAGGCATGTAGCATAAAAACATTATAGCATAGTTCTTTGCTATGCTCTAGAATTGGGTAATCTAAGTCTTAATAGTGTAGCTGTGAGATAGTGACCTCACATAAGTATGTAGCAAAAATCATAATGCGAATCCGCCGAAACTAGCCTATTTGCCTACATAGGACCTATGTGCAAGCCGGTTCTGATGTGGCAATGTTCTGGGCTACATACAAGAAGAGACAGAAGTTTATAGGGGAAAGATACTTAACTAACTAGTACTATATCAGGGGCTTGACATCAAACCTATAAGTCGAGTTCTAAGTTAGGCAGACCCGAAATCGCAAGGTAACCCTAGTAATAATTAATGATTGATCAACATCACACATCAGAATCAGCTGTATCACTGTTGCTCTCACGTAAGCTGTTCAAGGACTCAAGAAGCGCTTTCGTACCCAGATCTGGCGGTATAAACCCTTGCGAAACCCAGTTCGCCAGTGATTCCACCATTTCAATGTTTTTGGCCATGAGCCTAGCCCTGCCACGGTACACAGTCCTCCTCCCGCATGAAAACGTTCTCTTGGGTGCATCAGAAACTGGCGGGATAGATAAGATGTCCAACGCCATTTCCGACAGTTGTGGATACTGGGCTTGGTGTTCTTCAAGGCACCACCACTCTATAGGTTTCATCTTGCGTGTTTTGAGGTTAACCGAAGCATTATCAATGAATGACAAGAATTCATCATCCATTTCTGGGCACGACGCACCATAGATATTGGCCTGTATCCGGAAAAAATCTGACCGATCTTCACGCCTTCCTTTTTTTGTCAGAGCTATGAAGTGTATGAAGCGACTCCGGTTGGCGATGCGACTTGTCGGGGAGTAGCAAGTCCTTACATTTTACTTCCCAAATCGACTTTACGTGCCTGATTGTATTTTCCATCTCATTAGGTGTCCAAGTGGTCGTCATGTACTTTCTGCGCTCGGAGGGGTCCAGTAGAAGCGCAGCTGAATAAGCTGGCACTGCTTCGGATAGGCGATAGTACTTATTCAGTACAAATGATGGTAGAAGGGACGCCGGAAACCCAAGAGTGGAGCCTATAGAGGGATGTATATAAGATATAGATAGATGGACCGGGCGGCCAAGAGGCCGATCGGTGTAGCAATTTATTATTATTATTCAGTATAAAGACTGCCATATCCACCGCATTGCGCACGCGATAGTCATTAGAACGCTTTTTCTGCTCATCACTTAGCTATATCCAAAGGCCACTAGCTGATTGTAACTTACTCTTGTCCTGGTGCGGTAGATTAACAGTATATTAAGTACTTCCATAGCATCGGATAGAGTAGAAAAGGTTTCCTCTGCACTTAAAATGCCTTTTTTAAACGCCAAAAGGAACTCGTGCATTTTCTGAAGCAAATCCCAGTCATCTTTATCCAAATTATTCTCGCCGATATCTTCGCTATGCTCCATGAGCCAGTCAATAATAGCTGCACGGTGCTTCGAGGCCACTTCTATCATATTCCCCCAACTAAACCATCGTGTGGCATTATCGATACCAAGGACTACGCCAATCGCACGTATCCAGCTTTGATAAAGAATTTTTGATGTTTTAAGTGAAACTGCGATATTGTGCAGCCTTCTCAAGGTGGTCATGCTGCCCCAGCCGCTAATACCATGATCTCGTGTGCTAGCCTTGGCTTTATTCGAGACACTTTGCTTACCTTTCCCGCCCTTGCCTTTTCTTGAGCATTTGGCTGCTGGCTGGGTCGATGCGTCCAACTCCGGTTCAACTGATACATCATCCTCAGGACCCTGATCGGCTTCGTTTGAGGGAGTGTCAGTGGACAGAATAGAGCGCCTTTCTATTGTCAATCGCAAGGACGTTTCCACATCTTCGCTGCCAGTAGTAGGCTTCTCGACTGCGCTAACTATCGATTTCAATGCCTCTTTGGATTTTGCAAGGAGAAAGGCATGGAAAACTAAATTGATTATATGGGCAAGGCAGCGGATGCAATGTGCTGAAGTATTGTACTCGACCTACAACGATCATTAGTGGCCATAAATTGGAAAGAATATAAACATAAGCTAGTATACTTACCCCAAATTCATCATACAGGGCAGAGGATATCGTCCTAAGGCATGTATTATTTGATTGAGCACTATCCCCCGTAAAGTACCCAATGTTTCTACCAATGTCGAACCGTTTAATCAATCCTGCAATGTGGAACCCTTGTTGTGGTCCTGAATGGCTCGACTTGCACTTTGGGAGTCCGATTAACAAGTTTTGTAATGAGTAGTTTTCGTCTACCCATTGCATATGAACCCTGAGGAGCTAATTCTATTTAGCGAAGCCCGAATATCTACCAAGAAATGGATCATAGACTTGGGCTCGTGCAGCTTCACTCGAAGTCGATCGTAATAAAAGTTATAAAAATTTTCTAACATGGGAGAGAAGTGTTGACCGGGATTTGATCAGACTCCTCAATGGATGGGTTGAGAGAGAGGCCATATCAAAATTGCCAGTGACTCTGGAAGTATTCAGCAACTGGTTGAAGCAATCCATCCCCCATCCATAATCAACATCCTTCTCACTACTCAAGAATGCCATAGCAATCTGTGGAATCATATTGTTGCCCGTCACCCCACATATATTGAGGAGGGGCATATTAAACCTGTTCGTTTTGTACGTACAGTCAAGCAATATTACATCAGGGTTGCTCTTTAAAAGTTGGACTAATCGGGGTGAGCAAAGAAGATTCTCGTCACTCGATTTGTGACATTTGGATCAGTGTCGAATTGATAGAACCACCCTAACTCATGAAGTATATTGTACAGCCATTATACTGCAGTCAAGCCTCCAAGGTGAGTATTTCTAGCCCTCTGTGCCATGTTGTATAAGTCTTTCGAAGTGACCATAACGCCTATACCCCCTAGCTGAGCTCTAACCGTACTAACAGGAGTATTTCTTAGGCGGAGTGTATCCACCATTTGCTTGGATGCTTCCGGTAAGTTGGCAATACCTGCGCGCCGGTGGGAGGGATGACTAGTTTGTTCAGAACTAGGACCGTGATTATGGTGCTCCTCCTTTATAAACGCCTTCCGTTTCAACGTTGCCGGATCTTCAATGGTGACAATATAGAATGGACAGTTGCACTTCCTTGAGCTCATTGCTTTTCGGCATTTTGATTCATGCACTTCTGGGTTGACTTTGAGTGCTTTAGAAGGATTATACTTGCCCCATCGATCGCAGCCAAATACCACCTTTCTACCGCTCCTTTTGCTATACTTCTTGAGCCTGCCAGTGTCGACTTTGACCACACCATATCCCTTGCCTAAAGCGTGCTGCTGGTACGCATTCTCAACTGCTTCGTATGACTCATATTTGGCATCAGGAAGAGGCTCGCCAATGATGATTTTGTCAGTAGGGTAAGCGACCTGCTCGTCAGATCTGTGTGTGGGAATGTCGGCAGACATAGCTAGCAACTCAAAGTGATGGTATGAGATTAAGGGTTGTAGATGGGATTATGGATTAGTTATGGGATTTGATGAGTAAGTTCGAATGTGTGTATTGCTTGTTTACATTACCACTCTACTTAGTATAAGCCCTAATATTGATTTGAACTGGCGTGCTCACGCCCCACTTTTTTTTTTTTCATTAGAATATGTATATAGCCTGGTACTTATGAAGCATTATTAGTAAAGTACGAAGTAACTTGAAGCATTTAACTTATTCCAGCTGAAATGTATAATCTAAATCATCTAGTAGTTGCGAAACCTCCTTCAGCTTATACTTTCTTGATTCCTTTTCTCCTTCCCCCCTCTGCAGCTTTGCAACCTCCCTTTTCGCTTTTGCTTCAGGGCAACGGCCCTTTCATGTGAGACTGTGACTCAAGTCTTCTGGAGACCTGTCTATAACGGCCGGATCGTCGAGGCTTGCTGTCGCTGCTGCTGTTTTCCTCATTTTCCTAGCTGCCTTCCTCCTCAGAGCTCCCCTCCCCAGTGTCTACCTCCTCAGAGTCTTCTCCCTTACCATCTGCCTCTTGAATCTTGTCAAATGATACTAAATTATCGGATTCAAGCTCTGCGGAGCTCACCTGGATGCTCTCATTTTGCAATTGCGAGGAATCTACAATCGCGAGGAATCTATGTACAATCGCATCCTGTTTTTCAAGCCACTGCTCTGCTACATGTGAGCCGCCCTCTTCCACTTCCATTCCCTTTGCTTCGATTGCATCTTCGGCCGCTACAAGTGCTGCAGGTTTCATTTCTTCCCGTCGTCTTTGGTGAGCACGATCCCATTCTTCCTCTTCAGCAGCTTCTCGACCTGTCATAGCCCTCTTCCTGCTAGCGCGGAACTGCCGAAGGCTCCTTTCTTTCAGAGGATCAGGCAGTTCTAATGGCATGCGCCCTAAGGTCGCCAATATTTTATCACACGTAATGGTAAGTTTCTCAGTTCCTTTTTTGAAGCTAGAAGCAAAATTTTCCGTCTGCGCAGCTGGTAGTGTCCGGAAAATGTCCAGGCCTTTTCTCTCGGTGCTGGATGTACGCAAAAGGATCCAGATTTGGCGCATGGTCGTTCTAGGTGTGTACTCCCTAAAGCCCACGCACGGCCTAATTTTTTCTGCCTCGACACGTAAAGGCCAAATTTACAAGCTTTACTTTGTATCTTGGTCTCAACTGTGATGACCCAAGCCCAAAGCATAAGTAATGGATTCGTTGTACTAAGCTAAGGGGCGATCGGTACAAGAATCCAAAGGCGAGGAAAGAAAGAAAGAAAGAAAAACAAAGCGCGGAGGAGAATACGTTGTGGGTCATGTGACCCGTACCCGAGCCTAGTCCGTCTCTTGCGATTGGCCTCAGAAGTTTTCCGACCATTCTTGGTGCTAGTTTTATGATGGGTACATTCAATTATTACTCGATCTTTTCGACGGGATTCTATAACAAGAGCAATGTCATGAATAAAAGCCCAATCTTGAAGCCATGCAAACGCAGCCCCAGGGCTTTCAACAATCTCCTTCTCTTTTTGGAGGAATTCGGTGCGCAGCAGGTAGCGCAGCAATAGCGGTTTCAATCTGGGAAGCAAGTGTGGGTGTAACAGAGTGGAAGTAGAAGCCACCGCAGCAAATTTAGGCTCCATTTCTAGTTCTGGAAATGAGATTGATGAATGTGTGTACAAAGAACTAGACTAATACTTCTGGTGACACTTGATCTTCCTACGTTCCGTGCCTTTAATTTCTATTTGACGGGAAGAGCGGTGTGCGGAACCCCCACCTGTCTCGGGCAGTAACTTTTTCCAGATAATGTTACTGCCGAGACAAACTGTCGTCCTACAGGTCGTCTCTCACTTTCGGGCAACTCGGTGGGCTACCTCTCGAACGGAGGTCACCCTACGGGTCGTCTCTCGTACTCCATGATTGCTTGATGCTAATGCTATTAGTATGTACATAGAAGTCAAACAGAGAGAAAATACAGCCGTATTTCTGCGCTGTCGGTATCGAAGCCAATTTTTCACGGGCTTCCCAGAGATGGGAAGATGAATAAACTGAGTTCAATACTATACGGGTGGCACAGACCGCAATAGGGGTGTCTTCATCCGAGTAATTGAGGTATAGGAAGACTAAGAATGAAGGCAGTGTGGTTAACGAAGGAAACAGCAGGGCGACTCGGAGAAAAAGAAGCTATCATACCTTATCAATAAATAAAGGGGCGGGCAAATGGACTAACTTAAACAATAAATAAGGTTCTACTTACGAAACCGCCATTTAGATACCAAATAACTTTCTACCAGCCTGCCACTCTCATGGAAAATAATAATACTTAATAAAGTCACATTCCCTGATACTGATACATATTCTGGCTGAATCGACGCTATCATTAATGCGGACCACCTCGCCCCTGTGTCCCCTTACTTAGTGGATACGGGAAGATTTTAAATACTATCCCGCTGATGGTCTTGGTGTAGCGGGCTGAAGCCCGTAGTTTGTCTCGGGCTGTAGGCCCTCGATTACGTTCCGCCCACGTGACTAAACCACACCGCTCCCTGAAAGCCTGCAACTACTGAATCCCCGTTGTCCTCTTCACTTTCTTTTCTTAACGATATTCCTTTTGTACGTTAGCTTAGCAGTAAGTTAATATAAGAGGTTTATCCCTTCACACTTGGCATAACAAGATGACGATGACTTCTCCGTTAAAGAAATGTAACAAGGGCAACTTCAAGACCTGCGATTGAAGGTCGAGCATTATTAGAATCTACTGACGTTTTGGTGATAAAAGAGAAATTTATTCTTGATTGTGATTGTTCCAATTCTTATCGATTATGTATGTTTCCATTAACCTTGCTGACTAATCCGACAAGTATCGTACGTTCTTCGTTTCTAGCCGACAGTCTTACAGACTGATTTTTTTCAATATTAGAAACGTGAATTAACCGTATTGGAGGTACTATCATCCCCGATTTCTCATACAGACCTTTCTCAATATGTAGTGCCACCGAGTAAAAAATTTTTTAATTTATAGCGTTGATGGTTCATAGAATTATGAGGGTATGAATTTGACACGGTGTTCCATTCGTTATAGGCAGGGTTTACTGTGTGCCAAGCATAGCTTAATAGGTACCAACACTAGATCATTGGCCTCTCTAGCAGCTCAACCAGAATTATCGTAGTAACAAAATATCACCACTTGATGAGAATCGTAAGATAAGCATTGTGACATCCTTACACTCTACACATCAGCCAGTCGATCGTGAATGTTCGAAGCTTAAAAACTGGTCTTACAATGTTTATAGCCCCGTCCGCCGCAATTCTTGTGGCGATATAGTGCCATGATATAAAATACCTTTCTACCTGTAAAAACACCATGTGCTATAAATCTTAGTGGGACTTTTCTTCCGTTAGAGTCAATAATGAACATAGACATAGACGTGAGGAAGCTCACCCGGGTGTACGCATACCAGGGACATGATATACAGTATCGATATTTATTGGCGCCTAATCAGTGCACGTGAATCGTAGTTTCCTCATGTATATGTAACATTGGCCACAGGATGCACGGACCGCTCTTCCTATGTCCGAAACAAATTAGCTCTCGTAAAACTGCACCATCTACCTATAGGCTATAGCTACCCCTACACGTTTTGGGCTAGCGCCAGGAACCATTTGTAAGGGTCTTTGAGGGTCTGTGCGCACTTGGCACTTTCTGCTTTGCGGCCATTATTATGATAGGAGGGGTTTTCACATGCTATGTATAGTGTACACCAGCATACTACTAGTACTAGCGCAGTAAATATATTATAGCAGAATTGGGGAGGCAGTACACCAATTACAAGGGAGTGTGCGTGGTGATAAGGTGGGTACGTATCCATATAACTACTAATGTATAGGTACCAGTAGGGATATCTTGAACTGGAGTAAGAAAACCGACTGATTTCGCAACGCTGCAACACATCATTATCAACATGGGGTACTCTCTATGACCATTCTAGAGAAATAGTGATGGACTACGGGCCACAGCCCTTTTTCCCTACCCATCCCCTGGAAGGAGTAGAAACGACTCGAAATTGGATCACTTTATATAACCCCATAATGGTTATTTACCACTAGGAATAATGAGTAATCAAGCACTTTGACCGAATTCGGTTAAAGCCGTCTTCACATTTAGACTCTATATCGGTACACTTGGAATTGTTTTGTTCCACACTGCTGATAAATGTCTACGCACAATGTTGATAAAAAATAATGCACGGAACACCTTCAAAAAGGGGCAAGTCCACATGCTAGCGCGACTCCCCCCAGCGATTCCAGCTTGGTAGGGGATTGTGTGAATTGTAGATAGAGACTTATTAATCATCCGAAAGATGATACGCACTACTAGGAACTACTAGTGCGATACTAGTAATTCCATACAGTAGGTACAGTACACAATAAGAATAGGTACTACCTTGTAACTAGGACCCAACCGTTTTATAGATTCTTTAAATCAGTGGTACCAATCCCATGTTCTGCTCCGACTTGCCTCCAACCGTCAAAGCTCGCTCCCAACACTCAACTTCTCCCGTCTATGTCTCTGTGCTGTGTCTAGAGTTGCTGGCTGCTTGGTAGGATCCGCGCCTACTTCTCTCATTCGCTATCATCCTCGCTGCGCTGTTGGGCAAAGCTCAATAGCCCAAGTACCAACCTTCAGAGTGACCAAGTTTCCTTATATGGTGAACTGGGCTGCAGCCTCACCATCGATCCGTGTGATTACAACTGCGATGGCGAAGGACACCCTCTCGCCGTCGCACTCTTCGGAGGACCTGAATGCTCGTGTGTCGACCTTCAATGGCAACAAGTCTGTCCGGAAAGATACCACACTCCGAGAATGGCTAGTAGACAATCAGATAGGTAGGATAAACTGCTTGTGGTGATCAGGACAAGAGCTTCTATTCTCCAGCGAGAACTCATCCAGGGTCAATTCGGCTGCTGACGGTCGCGAAGGTATTTCCCTGACAATCCTCGCGATGTTGATGGCGGTTCACAACCTCTATCCCTCCTTGAGAGCGTATACCGCCCCCTTCTTCCAAATATCTTATTACCAGCCCACCACGGGACGCTACTTGCAAGGTTGGAACGACTTCTATTTCCTAATTTCTTCAATTATCGGTTTCACTGCAGTTCGCGCAATTGCTATCGATTGGATCTTCCAACCCGTCGCCAAGCGTGCTGGCTTGAAGAAGAAGGCTTCCATCCGATTCGCCGAGCAGGCTTGGCTACTGATCTACTATGCTAACTTCTGGCCTCTGGGAATGGTGAGTCAAAGCAAACTTTGAGCATTACACCTGGAGATTAAAGAGTCTAATACTCTAACTCTTTCAATGGTTGCAGTACCTCTGGGTGCATTCGGACTACTGGTTGAACTTTAAGGCCATATGGACGCATTGGCCCTCGCGGGAAACGACGGGACAAATGAAGTGGTATCTCCTCATGCAGCTATCATTCTGGATACAACAGATATTGGTCATCAACATTGAAGAAAGGCGGAAGGATCATTATCAGATGTTGACACACCATTTGATCACGAGCACTCTTCTCGGTTCTGCCTACGTTTATCGTTTCTTCAACGTTTGCAATGTCGTCTTATGCGTTATGGATATTGTGGACCTCCTTCTACCAGTAAGCGTCCCCAAAGCATGCCGACTGTCATCCTAACGCTAATATTGGAGTGAAAACAGGCTGCTAAGATCCTCAAATATTTCGGTTACGAGCTCTGCTGCAACATTGCTTTCGTTGTCTTTTTGCTTACTTGGTTTATTGCACGCCATATAATCTATCCCGCCCTCTGTTGGTCGATTTATCAAGATATCCCCTCCCAACTAACATACGGCTGCTATTCAGGGGCTACTGCTAAGATGTTTACAACGGACGGATATCCCGATCGATGGGCCTATCTCTTTCACCCATTTCGAGATTTCGATGGTCCAATCTGCATGAATCCACATATAAAATGGATATTTCTCTTGTTTCTTCTCGCCCTCCAGGTCCTATCATTGATTTGGTTTGGTATGATTGTACGCGTTGCCGTCGGGGTCATCCGAACCGGAAACGCGGAGGACACTCGAAGCGATGATGAGGAGGAGGAGGAACAAGAGAGGGCAAATGTAGACGATGAGGCTGGAGCAAAGGAAAGCTCCAGAGGGAGTGCTAGCACGGCGGAGGGTTCCGGCTTAGATCAGGCTTGGCGGATATCGAACAGCTCCGCTCGAAGTCTGAGGGGTCGTGGACGTGTTCGACTCGGAGACCAAAGTGACAGGAAAGCTCTGTTGGGAAGAATTGGGTGTGACAAGCCAGCATAGCACCTCCCTCTTCTTCCTCAGTATCTCAATTTGACTTTATCTTTGTGATGTTCCTCCCATCCCGACCCCTGTTCAATTTCCTTATGGTTCTTTGTATACGTGCATGAGGAATCCTCCCACCCCTCTATCAAACCTGTCGCGTATGACTCCCGTCCAGCCGAGGTGTCTTCCTTATCTGAAAGATGCAAATACCCATTTTCTTCATGGTATCTTATACGGCTTCCACTGACCTGCTTGGAAATATCCGCATGCCATCTGTTTGCCGGCTTGCATTTGTGCCTTTTGACACCTAAATACCGTTGATGGAAGGATGTGCACGTTGAGATTCGTGTTGATACCCATTTTAGGACTTTATATTCCGCAGTATTGCTTATAGCTCTAGATCAATAAACACTCTTCTAAGTTCTGGCGGCCCTGCGAGTGAGCTATGCTCTCCAAGACAATAATAGTCCTTACACTTATTTCTGTATCGCATATCATTTTAGGTACTGACGTTGTTGTGTTCGCTTATAGCAAGCCTCTGAAATGGTTCGCTGCTGTCTGGGCCCATCTCCCTTTTTTCAGCCCGATTCCCTTGCTCTCGATACCAGGTCTGAAGTTGTTTCAATAGCCCCGGCCTCGTAACAAGTTCATTTTCCTCTTCCTATACAGAAACGGGAATAACAACAGTATCGTTGAGGGCGAATTGAACCAAAATCGGTATACTTCCGCTCAAATGAATTGCCAACCGAGTTATCATAGTTAAAAAGTCATGTTAACGAGCAGTTCATAAGGCGTACTCCAGATGAGGCACTCCAGTATGTGTATGTCTGTCCATACATACATACATACATCTTACTACTCTTAGTATTTGTATAATATATCGTTCTGTCACATCCTATCGCTTTCTCTGCACCTATTCTGTGATTGGTGACCACTGACAGCTTTTTGCCGGTGTAAAAACGGGCGTCAGTTGGCTACCTCATAGCATTAACTTAACTAATAATAATAATAATAATAGTTGCTTGAGAGCCCCCTGGCGCTTCGCTCCCCCGGAATTGTCATCAGCTGACCTCCATCGAACAAGTAAGAAGAAATAAGGCTCCCGAAATCTTGGGTCAAATATTCCGAAGGGAGTTTATTTAGCCTAAGAGGGGAAAGGAAAATCGTGACTCTGACGGAGGCTAAACTTGTTTCAGTTATATATATATATTGTATATTGTATATTGTATATTGTATATTGTATACATACATAGTAACGTTCCCTTGTTTTCAATCTTGCAATGTACATACATGTGTACAGGACCATAGCTGATCCTATTCCTCGCCCCCCCTACAACATTTGACTCTCCCGTCGGCTGGTCATGATACCTTGACAACGCAAAGCTGATCTTATGATGAAGGCGACGATAGGGGAAGAGGAGGGTTCTTTACCGAAGCTGCGCAAGTGTCCAAGCCTCGGATTATATATGTATATAGTTGTATTATATATAACCCATGTATATACGTAATGTACATGCATGCATGCCATGATGGTGATCATCATTATGATAATACCATATACGATGAAGATAGTAACTACATAATCTAAGGGGATGGTTTCGTGAACATTATAGCCATGTTGACGCTGTTGACGGAGCCGGCGGGGCTATTGGGGGACACCAACAATCACCCCCGAATGATTTGGGTCCCGTTCCTGGCGGTCCTGAGACATCTCGGCCAAGAAGCTGTAGCCAGCATACATGCGTATGCACGTACTTGATATTTCATAGGACCCATCACACCAGCTATTATAGACAGCTCGAGCACAACTTAGCTCGATTCATGACGTAGTATCTCATGTATGTACAAGTTCACTGTGGAAAAACAATTGCCAGATGAAATCAACCAATGATTCCGGATGGTAGGGAAAAGCAATTGCACGGGAGTCGTGCCAACCGAGAATCAAAAGGGGCGCCATTAGAATGCCGAACCTAATCGAAAGGGCCAAGACCTGAAACTTTTTGTCGACTGGCTCTAACCCGATCCCCAAGAACGCCGAGCATAAGAGGGATATCTTAACCCATAGCGAAACGAAAAGCAAAGGAATGAAATAGACCGACCCGGGGCGAATGACAAGCCCTGAAGCGGAAACATGCTGTCCGCAAGACAAGAATGTAGGAACAGTAGAAAACCCCAACATCATCGTTAAAATAGGATCTAGCCCATGAGAACCTTGAACCTCTCACGCTCGGCGACGATCTCGGCCTGTAGCCGTCGGGTCCGACGGAGAGCTTCATCTCTAATGAAAAGAAAGAGCAAGGTCAGCGAAACGGCTCGTCATCATCGAGACAAGACGGGTGGTGTCCAAATATGGGGAGTATACCTGTCAGTCTGCAGCTCTGCCACTTCAATTTGTGCTTTGTTCATCCGACCAACGACCTCTTCCATCTCCAGATCAGCATCATGGAGTGCTTTTTCGAGCTCCTTGACCCTCGCCTCCAGCTCTTGACTCTGAACAACTTGACTAAGAGGCATGCCATCGCCGCTCGAAGTCTTATCAAGGCGCGGTGTCCGACTAATAGAGAACGGCGAGGCGGGAGGCCGTGGGGAAAGCAAAATGGGACTCTTGATTCCATTCCAGGCACGCATCAATTGTGCATTGTGGCTCTCCTTCAGCGCCCGGATCTCTTCTTCATGTTTCGCCATCTCTTCCTCAGAATAATGCTGCGCCAGCATCAATGTGTCTTCGAGGCCCCGAAGTCGGTCCTGCAAATCGTTGATGCGGGAAGTCGACCGCTGTTGCTCTCGCTCGCCCTTGCTGATCGCCTCGGCTAGACGCGTGCGCAAGGAGCTATTCGTGTCGAGCTGGTGTTTAACTTGGCCGGCGAGCGCTTCAGTCCGACTCACGGAAGCGCTGAGCTGGTCAGCAAGCTTCTGTTCCTCTTCGAGGGACCGGGAAGAATTCGCTTCTGCATATTCTATATCGGCTTGCAGCTGTTGATATGCGGCCTCGAGGGACGCAGAAGTCGCTTGAACATTAGCAAGCCCTTCAAGCTCCTCTTCGGTGGCGACGAGGTGATGCGGTAGGGCAATGTCATGTTCCTGTAATAGCGCCCGCAGCGAACTTGTCTCTTGCTCGGCACGGTCGAGGTCCATCTTCAGACCACTCAAGCCCTTTTCACATTGCCATTTCTGCACGAGCGCGTCATCTGCCCGCCGCCTCAGATGGTTGATCTCCTCCCGCAGGTTTCGCACTTCCCTCTCGTACCCTGGCTTACGCGGGGAAGATGAATGATTAACGCGGTCGAGTTCAGTTTCAAGGATCCCGACTCGCTTCTCATATTGACGGGCTTGATAGGCCTGGCGCCCGAGGAGACTACGGAGCGCTTGATGGAGCGCATCTCGCTGTGCTTCCACGTCCCTCACCCTTTCGGCGAGGGTCTCGCGCGATTCACGATCTTTTGCAGACACTGAATCCGACCTCGAAAGAGACCCAGAGCGGACGCCCGTCGCCCTCAGTGGCATCCGAGCCAATGAGTTTGATCTCGAAAGGCCCACCATTGAGCCCCTCTGGGTCGAGTTTCCATCTTCCTCTGCAATGATGTTGAACCGTGTTCTTTGCTGCGCTTGTAGCTGAGGAATGACTTCCTGTTGCAGGTGATCCCTTTCGTTTCGGAGTTGTTCCAGTTCTACCCTCATGGCGGTTACGAGATCCTCAAAGTTATCTTTTGACTGCCTCTCCTCCGTAAGTTTCCGTCGAGTATCTTCCAGGGTTACCTCCAACTCTTTTGTCTTGGATATCAAATTTGATGCATCGACCCTTTCGCGATGGAACTAAACGGCATTAGCTCAACGAGACGAAGTGGAACAGCGAAGGTACTTACTTGTTGCACCTGGTTCTCCAGGAGATGGACGTGCGATTCGAATGCTGTTCGTCGAGACCTCTCGTCCTGCCATTTCTGCGATAGCTCCACCTTCAACCGTGCCCGCTCCTGCTCTGCAACGCGTTTAATTCTTTCAATGTCTTCGATCCTGCCACCGGTGTCCAGGCCTGTCTTCACAGAACCAATTCCGGAGTCCGAAAAGTAGTCACTCGTCCGACGGCTTACATTAGAATGCGCTTCCAGTTGAAATTTCTCAACCAGGTCCTCGAGCTCCATTTCACGTCGGATTGATCCTGCCAGCTCCGAGCTGATTCCCCGAAGTTCATTTTCCAACTGCGAAACTTTAGATCCGAGATCAGGATCGAGGAAAATAGCGCCAAGAGAACCCGCCCTCACAGGAAATGGCAATGGATTACCAGCAAGACCATCGGGGGCAGTTGGCGCAGGCTTAGTGCCAAGCGAGGGATTTGGGTACGGCGGAGGCAATGGCGATGGTAACGGTGACCGTCCCGTGTCGCTGATTTCAGTGCTGGACGATTCTGCCCCGGGAGAACTAACCGTTTTCCAACCGAAAAAGGATGTGATCTTGCTTCCCGGGGTCTTCGGTTGCTTCAGATCCATTGAGCCCGAGTTGGTCATGATTCGGAGACCGTTATTAAAAGTGAGAGGAGGTGGTCTTCTCTCCAACTGCAAGGTCATTGTTTCCGACCTTTTATGATGCGGTGGGGGGGGTCTTAACGCTGGAATCAAAGGGTCGCTTGCTAGACGAGAATGAGACGAGACTCCATTTGCGACGTATCGCTTGCCGTCCTTCTCAGGGTCCTGATTCCTTTTCGATGTGTCGGTTAGGAATGGGAGGAAAGGAGACTGGCCACGGGGATAGCTATCAGGAGAGAAGTGGCCGGTCCATCAGCTTTCGGAATCACAATGACTCTAACAGGGGACAACGGAATGAAGCCGAGTGCCTCACACAATGACATACCGGTCAAGATCTCTCGAAATGAGGAAGCCAGCCTCAGCCGGCTGGTCTTCCGACCCGGTTTGGGGTTGGGATAGGGAGATGGAGTTCCTTTGGGACCACCGCGGAAAGATTATTGGGGTAGCATTCTCCGGCAGAGGTTTCCTGCGTACTGGCGGCGAGCTGACTGGTGCTGGTGAAGCATGCCAGATGCCCAGACGCGAACTTGATGCTGACGATGAGTTTCTTTGACGGCGAAAGGAGAAGGCAAACCCGCCGGAAACAGCTGGCGCAGCGCTACGGCTCTCCATTAATGTTTAATAATAATGATGGTGGTAATAATAATAATCACGGAGGAATGGGTGAGCAACGAACTACGGCAGTTACTATCATCCACCATGCTGCTATGAGCCAGAAATAGCTCAACTGATCGACATCATCAAGCTTGTTCGAGCACGGACAAGAGAAGAGACCCACGGCAGCAGGTGTGATGATTAGACTTGGGACGACAAGAAAAGGAGAATCCACCATCCGATCAGAAAGCTATCATAATAAGAGTTATGATGATAATGAAAGATCCAGTCATGGGGAAAAGCGGCAGAGGCCCCGATCAACAGGCCCAGACGTGGTTCTCCTGCGCGAGACCGTTTTTCTTTTAGGGAGTTTGAGTCTTTGGTGAAAGGAAACTTCTCCTCCGATCCTGACGATCTGATAGGCGGCTTGGCCGGACTTGGAGGGTTTGCGGGTTAGAGCGATTAGGGTTAGACCTCCTCACGAGGATGGGATGGATCGGCAGAATTCAATTATTATTATTATTAATAAATTTGATCTAACTAACTAGTTACTAGTATCGGATTGATTATATATTATTATAACTATAACTATAGTTAATTATATAATATATATAACTATTATATTATATTATTATCTATCATACATATATGTTCATTCATAGGATAGGTTTTGAAATCTAAATAAATCAATTGATTCTTTTCTAAAACACTCCTGCTGCAGCTAGATGATGCAACCATTCAAAGACAGCTCCGCTGCTCTTCCCCTGTCACCATTCCATGGTATGATGAGTATGGAAACATATATTATTAGGCAGGGATTCGAGTTTATCCTGACCAAACTTCCCATAGAGAGTTGGAGTTCTCAGGGGTGCTTAAGGTGCTTCCCCCCTTTGTTGATATGATAAATTAGTAATGGGATGGGAATGTTCCTGTTCCACATTTCCGAATCCCGATCCAGGTTTATTATCATCCCCATGCGCCGCCTAGCGAAAGTGACTAGCAAAAGGCCTTTCCTAACTATGGAAGGATAACCCTGAACGATCACCGCGGTTAGGTTAGTGCAGAGTCGATCTCCTCCCCTGAGTCTAACGGGAGTTGGTCTAGCGAGCACCGCTTCCATCAAAAGGCGTAATAAACTAATAAACTAATAAACTAATAAATTATTCTCCTGTAACTTATTATAACTTATCCTTGGATTATATTATATAGTTACACGCATCTTCCATGTGGCGCTTGCGACGTTCCGATCTCCATATATCCTTCACAAATCCGGTATCGGACTGTCGTACTATCTATCGTACACGTTTAAAGATTCATTGCACTCCAAATATTATCATTATTATAGTAAAAGTCGAGCCAAGTCTTTATTATTTATTATTAGGATATGATAGGAGTACGAGCCAAGCGCGCCAACGGCTTGGCTCAAGCTTTCCTGAAATCGATTCATGTACCACCGCCCACCAACCAAGTTCGATAAGCCTGCCATGAGCTTACTGATCGCCGTTGCTGACGAGCTGGAGGAGCCAGAGAACTGGGCTATGGGGTAGGCGCCGTAGTGGATCGGTCCACCACACACGTGAGAAAGATTAAAACGGCGAAGCGCCAATACTGCTTTAATCCAAGGAATGAGTAATGATGAAACCGAGACTTTGACCGGAGATTGTTTAACATCCGGTTCTCGTGACCGCAAGCGGCCACGCGACGCAAAGCCCGGGGGCGGACTAAGTACCAATTAAGTAAAGTATATAAGTTGTCCTACAAGTTCCTCATGTTTCCTGTGGCGCCAAATGTAAACGATAAATTTAAGGCCCTATTTTGGCGCCTAACCCCACTCTGGGGCGGCTACGGTGCTGGTTTTGCTGTGAGATTGAACGGTCTGATTGGTGCGAACTGGCATCTAATAATCATCCGTCATCAGGTGACTGCTGTGTGACGTATCGCCGCCCATGCTCTGTCCACCAAAGCAGCAGCACCGAAAACACCTTCCTTCGTGCGGGATTTTCCTGGCTCGGCTGGCCAACAAATATGCTACACACTTAGCAAGCTTCGCGCTGGGCTATCTGCTACCCACATCAATTTAGAGAAGTGTCTCGACTAAGGCCGCTCTCAGGCAGCTCATCTAGGTCATTAGCTAAGGTCTCAAGAAGCTCTTTTACCCCTAGCTCAGGAGGTATAAACCCATGCGAAAGCCAATTTGCAAGAGATTCTATCACATCAATGCTCTTGGCTTTGAGCCTGGCTCTAGTCTACGGTACGGTCCTCCTCCCACATGAGAATGTCCTCTCTAGCGCATCGGACATCAGTTGGGTGGATAATATATCTAGAGCCATTTTTAGATAGCCTCGGGTATCGAGCCCGGTTATCATGGCGGCACCACCATTCTAGAGAGGCGTTACTTCAGGCCTAACCGAAGGACGATCGATGAATGATAGAAACTCATCCTCCATTTCCGGATATGGCGTGTTACGAGTACATGGTCATGAGATGAATTAAAGGGGAACAAGTTGGTACTTTCAATGATACTAGCTAACTTGCTCAAGTAGCTAGAGGAAGTAAATGAAAACTCTGCACCGGATGGTAGTTATTCCGCTCCGCTCTACCCCTCATGAATCTCAGCTTTTTTTAACGTCTTTAAGCGGCCGAAAGGCTGCATAGGCCAGATTACTAGAGTATATTGTACATGGTGGGGCACTATTTCATGAATCTCAGCCCGAATTGCAGAAAAGGCGGACTGAGCTGGTCGAAGTTCACGGTTTTTCCCTTCCCTATTATCATCGTTTGCACGTGCCTGAATCCGGGTGGCGTTGACCCAGAGACATATGGAGCAGGCAAATTCTTGTATTCGCTTTCCCAGTGTAAAGGGTGGTATTATCAGAATGGTAGGATGCTTAGTAATACCAAATATTTCCCTAATATTTTTGACAGTTATGAGCCCGGTCTGCATACGCAGCTGAGGTACAATCGACCGAAAATACAACCCATACTCTTCTCTTGTTTTTCTTTTACAACTGAGTCATACTTATTCCTCAGTGAATAGCAAAATAATGACAACTCAAGTCATCCTCAAATCATTCTCCAATTGGGAGGAATGGTTTGGAAAGCTCAGGAGTCGGTGTCCAGAAGAGATCTGGCCGAAGATTGACCCAGAACAACCAGAGAACGAGCTAACAGCATCACCATTCCCTGCGTGCCACGCAGAGAATTCCCTTTCTTTCCCCGTGCTTGGTTTCCTTTCGACATCTACCAATATAGTTGGTTACGGTCCCTCGCATTAAACCAAGCACCTCACATATTGGACACCCAATTGAACTCTTATTTGAATTATTGCATAGCACGATTACACAGGATCATGATGCTCCCACAGACTAAGTCATCTATCCCGGGGTCATATTTTGGAAACATCTCTATCACTGCAAGCCACGAGGCTAATAGCACAGAGGATGAATACGAAAATCAGATTAACGCTACCCTCAAAGTTTCCAGCGGAATCATGGAACCTAGAACCCCATCTGTTTAAAAGACCGCTATAGCCAAGCCTTTACTGTTTTCATGTAAAGGGTTAAACCTTTTATTGACCTTCTCGTAGGCTAATATCCAAAAGAAATCGTTGAAGAACAAAAGAAAGTCAGAGTTCTACGGAATACAAACTAAGTGGCAGTACGTTGTGACGAAGCTCACTTCTACTATTACTAATCTATTAAATAAGAAGAGATAGATAGAAGAAGGTGCGATTCACATGAAATTCTAGCTATGGAAAGGAAAGAAAAAAGAGAGGTTTACTCTATCAGGGATGTGCTGATATATATACATTGGAGGTCATGTGGGTGGTAAAGATTGGCAGAAATTAATGTGGGCCACCTCCCCTTCAGCGTGATGCTTGTCCCAGGCATCTATGTAGTCTGAAAGTCCCAATTCGACGGCCAGCGCTTGATTCATGTATTTGCTAACGTCTCCGCCCCGTAGGAATCCATCCTCTTGGCCGGTTGTCCTCCTCATTGTAACACACGAAGCTATATAATGGACTAGGCCGTAATGTTGAGTATACACTCAACATTTCTATGACCTTTTGGT
>JAHQZX020004907.1:0-31278 GCA_019804575.2 Pseudotulostoma volvatum
GACCACGCCGAGCAAAAAAGCTTGGCAAGTCCGAGACCACGCCGAGTTTTCACCTGACCACGCCGAGCTGTAAGCCCTGTCCGGCCCAACTTTGCCTCGAAAGCTCCTGCTCTGATGCTTACTAACCGCTTCTGGTTGACAAAGGTTCGCTAAACCAAGAAAAAAGCGCTGCAAACCCACAACTTACTTTATGATGCAACGATGGGTTGTTCCCGGCTGCAACTATGACATACATGCTAGTATAACCGTAAGAACACATCAAGGGTTTATTTATATGTTGGGTGTGGCGCACGTAATAGCCTGCGCTGAGAATAGGGGGCTAATGGGTGAGATCTTCTGCGCATCCCGGTCATCAACTTCGCTGGCATAGGCTGAACGCAACATATCCCTGATCGTCAAGGCAGATTCCTGAATACTTCCCTGCTTCCGAAATTAAAGCAGCTATGGTGCCGGACACTTAAAAATCTTGCAAATGGGAACATGAGAATTGCGCCCGAGGCCAAGCGAGACTAGAATCGGACTTGCCCAAATCACTGCCTTTTCCTTTGATTGTGGCCGGCACACAGGCCAGGAGGGTATTGAATAGTCAGATAATTGGGTCTATGGGTAGAGAATACCCGTGAAGATCGTTGATAGGAGTTCTACATTCGCCTAAGTTTCAGTCCAAGTATGAAACAAGGAGCCCGTCACTGTACGTGGTTGCAGAGGCGAGTACTTAATATTTAGTAGTTGCTATGCATTACCAAATATAAGATTCAGTCTTCTAAGACTTTTCTCTTTGATCCTTCATTAGTTGCCTCCCTAAACCCCTTTGCCTTATCCGCCCTAGAATCCTTTGATAGAATGCTACAAGCCTTGTCAATCTCCTCAGCTAACCGAAACACCCCAGTAATGAGTGGCTGCCGCTTTCCTCTTGAGATATCCATGACTTGAGGCATTCCGCAAACTACGTTGACAAATCTGCTGCCTCCAACGCTCAAACTCGTCAAGTTCACTGACATCTACTTTCACAGGTGTAAGAGTCTTGAGCTCGTTTTGCCACATGTTACGTACGGAGTCGATAGCTGATTTGATATAAGACGGACGCTTCTCCCATTGACGATCAAGGTAACTTCTTCGCAGTGCAGGGTGAAGAAGAATGGCAACAGGGTAAATTGGCATATCATCAGTCAGCTCGTAGAACTTGCCGAACTCATACCATGAAGCTAACAGTCGCGAGATAAAGTGTACGTTTCGCCGATGTCTTTGCTTTGCTTGACGATGGTGGTTGATGAGAAAATCCATTTGCAAAAACACTTCATCTAGAGTACTTTCATGGCCCCGATGTTTAGAAACACGGAAGAATGGGTCAAGGAACTCATGAATATCCTTTAACTCCTGCCAATTTGTATTGGTAAGGGCGTCGTTGGGAAAGTGGTGATAATTTTCGTCAATCCAACCCATAAGTTCTTTTTTCTTATTCAAAGCAGTGTTTATCATCGTATACCATGAAATCCACCCTATGCCGTTATCCATGACCCCACCGATTTTTTGTTCGGAATCCGGAAAGCGTGACGTTGAGGAACGTGAGAAGATAACAAGATTATGAAGTTTGCCCAGTACTCCAAGGTTACGCCATTTCTGAGCAGCCATTTCTTTGTCAATTGTACCTTCCCGTTCATCTTTCGAAAGTGATTCAGCCTCTTGTATTGCTTCCTCGATATCCTCACACTCGTCATTGTCAACCCTCTTTGAGTTACTCTGGAAAAGAAATGCTTGGACGGCTAGGCTAATGACATGACAACTACAGCGGAGTCGTCGATAGGGTAGATCAAAATTTCAACTTCCTTCGATAGACAGCGAAGCATCAATTTGTTTGAATCAGTGTCATCCATTGTAAAAAATTCAATCTTTGTCCTCAATTCGTATTCATCAATTACTTCAAGGAAGAGCGTAGCCTGGTCTTCGCCACCGTAGCCAGCTTTAAACTCACGCATTGAAATTAAAGCTGTCGCAAACTCCCCCGTCTCAGAGTCAATAAAGTGTGCAAATATCACTTGATAAACTGTCCTCGCCTCGGAAGCCGTCCACATATCAATAGAGAAGTGGACCTGGGAGAGGGAATGATGAAGCTTTTTTCGTAGCGTTTGTTAGTGAAGATAAAATGTATTTTCGAGAAGTTTCAGGATTGAATCTCGGCTCTGAATCAAGATGTCCTTTGCCATATAGTTGAGAGAAAGGATGACTGCATAGAATTCTGCCCACTCAAGAAGTGAGTGAGGAAGGTTACGAACAGCTATCAATCTCGCCATGGATCCTTGAAAGGCCTCCTTGCTAATAGCATTAATAAGATGATTCTCTTGGTCAATATCTCTACTCTCTTGTCGCCGTGCTTGTTTGCCAAAGATACCTTCCATCCCCCCTTTTGGCATCTTCAAGCTATCATTCCGTTCCTCCTTAACGTAGATTTGGTGCTTTGTTCGGAGATGTTCCTGGGCGCGTTTGAGGTTTGTAGTTTTATACTTATCACAGTGCTTGCAATACCAGATTTCATGGTAATGCTTATCTCGGGCTGTTTCGGAAGACTTTGGAGGACGAGAGTGAGCCCAGGTAAGCGTTTGAACACGAAACTTCTTCTTGTATGGCTCATGACTAGAGCAGTCGCTGCCATCCGATTCATCTTTGCGTTCGCGCCTGTGTCTACTCATAGTCGTAATATTTGCGTTTAGTGCCATAGGGACTCGTCCAGTAGTGTCAATAGGAAAAGAAAAGGGATGAGTTGAAGCGTCAGTAGACATCCACAAGCGGTGTTTGAATGGTAGGTTTTGGCGTCTAGTCAACCTATATAGTAGGCAAGTTTGGATAGACGGAACGCTGAAACATTCGCAGGGTGATTAGTAAGCGGTAAATTACCATATTACACGGAATTTAACGTATTTATAATGAAGCGCGATCTAAAATTGCGGATAATGACGTCAGCCGAATTAAGCACTCGCACAAGATAAGTAGGTTGTTATTATAATAACTATATAAGAATTAGAACGAGGGTACTAGGCTTCTAGTCCATCGAGAATGGAAATAGCATGCCAACAATGGGTCACCACGGTGAACGACTTGAAAGCGTTTGACTGAATATTTCTGGCTAATCGAGAGCAAACGAAGAAAATATCTATAATACGCCCCTGAAGTTTCTATCATCGCTATTGATAATAATTTCATTATTTCTGGCTTTTCGCTGGACCCAGAAACACAAAGACAACCTGGAGTATTCGGGTCCTGGCCAGAATAAACACAGATTCAGATCGCTAAGTAAATAACAAAAAGTCGTTGGGAAAAATACTAAGCAAAACCAGCAACTAGTGCTCTTGGATGCATGAGGCAGATACATCTTGCGTTGTAAGACTGCAGTTTGCAGAAACTATCGGGAAGGTACCTGTGGGCTCCAATTGAAAATTGAGACTAGCATTAATGGGTGGTCTGGGCTCTTACAAACTTGCTCAATTTGTTTCCGAGTACGCCAAGCACTGGTTGACCTGTCAGGGTACAATCGTCAGATGTCTTGACGAGAAGGATTGGAAAATTTTGGTGGTAGCACCGGCTGTGTTTAAAATGTTTCTTCATTAAGGCCCCAACAGGGCTTCCCTAATTGTAAGAGCTCTATGCCCGGTTATATGGTGCAGAAATGTGAGTTGATGGAAATTCGGCATTTCGTGATGTTTTGAAATTTTATCCAAATTTTTATTGCGAATTTACTTATAGTGTCACTGCAAGCAATTGGTACACTCGACGTGAAAGCTGCGAATACTAATGTTATGGATGACCTGCTGCGCAATATCCCCAGATATGTAGAGTTGCATGAACCCGATGTGTTGGCAAATAATTACTTTTATATATGCCAAATATACCAAACTACTACTAGTATAAGGTCGGGTGATCAAAGTGTAAGAGCATGTAACAGTATAAAATATGCTGTAATCCATTAGGTCATATGCCAAGGCGCTATACCTAGTGAATTTTGAGAACTAACCCTAATCAGCTAATTAATATGTGAGCTAAGCCTATTTCTGTTAGGAACTTGATGGCCAGAGTGAGCGTAACATTGCCCGAGAATCATCCCTTTTTTAAATATCTACCCCCACAAAAATATATTTCATGTATTTAGGTCCTTTTAACTTACTGAATAGGTAATAAACTTCAAAGCATTTAAATTTGTAATGTTAGTTGTTTTGGTGGAGGAAATGCATACGGTATTTCTCCTTCATTTGAGGCTATTTTTGTGTTCCGCCAGCCGAATCTCCTGTGAATCTCGAATAGGTTAGTCAACTTTGCCGCAAGATCAGGTACTAATAACTAGTTATATGACCTAGCTAATACTAGATGAGTCAGCTGACCACATGATATTTCATTTAGCTTACCTGGGCTTGTGACTTATGACTCTACTAGTAGTGGCACCCAGTGTTATATCTGAGCTAACTTGGTGGTAATATGGCGAATGGCAGCAAAGTGATTTGATCAAATTAACTATTGAACCTTCAAACATGTAGCACCATGTACAGGCTAGTGGACGTAGCACACTTCGTACATACTATACAGTAATTAGTACATTAGGGTCTGATCTACGAGAATGAATTCACCCAAGAGGTAGCGATGGATATTCATGGGCTTCTTGGATTACTCACGTTATCTATTTTGCGGTCAATTGTGGCCCAGGAAGCGAGAATAGCTCAACTTGAACAGTGTGCTGCTTGCTGTATGAGAACGAAAGAAACATCTCAAATAGAAGACAGTATGAGGTGCTGAATAGGAGAATACAAATGACTTAAGATTTAGAGGCATGGGATGACTGGTTGAAGTTTACTGATTTGTGTAGAAAATGAGGTGGCCTGGTTTCAACTTCAAGAGCTTATAGGCTAGCAACTTCAATCACTTTTTGGCCTAAGGCTTCCCTACCCGCTCGATACGCTCTCAGCCCATCTGTATTTCCTTTTAATGCTCCTTAGTGTGCACATTAGGCAACTTATTAACCGTGGCTTGCTGCTTCTTCATGAACATCCGGCTTTCTTCTGCACCTCAAGCCTCTATCTTTGCCCGAATTTGCGATAATTCGATATGACCCGTTTGTGTTTTAACTTGCCGTCGAGATCTTCTCCTTTCAAGTTGTTCTCTTGCAAATATCTCATGCTTCTAGCTTTCTACCCATTGCAGGTGACCTTTCCAAATGAATAGAAGTCCGTTCCAATACACGCCGAAGAGGGCTACTCAGGAGATCTCGATACTTGTCTCGAACCGCAGTCAACCCACTTATTGTAGTCACTACTCCTTGTACCCGTGGGGTGGTTCCACCACCTCTCCCTCCCTCTCTTTCTCTTAAGTTGCTGTCATTTTGGGTGCCCTAGAAAACTTCCTAGCCGGCTAATCACAATTGAAGAGTTAACGTATTTAGGATATAGCCCCGGACCCGTTGCCCTATCCATTAGGGATATTATGATAGGTGAACACCTTGGGATGGAAATTCATGAAAGGCTCCAAGAAAACCAAATAAGGAGTAATCCAAGACGCCATGACGCACACCATCTTCAATTGAGATCTTATGATGGTGCTTGAATACTCCAAAGACCGAGACATCCAAAGGCCAGGAGATAGCCCGGTGGGAAACAAAATGGAATAATTTCATATTCTACCCAAAGTCCAATGAAAGGGAGTTCGAGTTGGGTAAAAAAAAGCAACATTCTATAGATCAATAAGACCTCCCGGGCAGCCCTTCTCAGCGTGTATTGGAACAGACCTCTCTATCATTTGAATATAGGTCACTTATGATGGGCAGAAAGCTAAAGCATATAAGACATCTGCAAAAGACTCAAGCAGGAAATCTCGACGGCAAGTTAAAACAAAAACGGGCCATGTTGAATTATCGCAAATTCGGGCAAAGATAGCCTGGTGTGCAGAAGAAAGCTGGAAGTCCATGAAGAAGCAGCAAGCCACGGTTGATAACTTCCTGGTCTGTTCAAGGTCTGGGAGTCTAGTTCTGAAGTTATGGCCCTAAATTAAATGGTATGAGTAATAATAATATTGGGGGTTACAGATATCTAACCGCTAAACTACCTCAGAGCTTGATATGATTTTTGTTAGGTCAAAGAGGCTTGTCCTCAAATGATCCAACGGAACCCATCGCTCAAGAGTACTTATAGTAGTAGTATGATAGAATATTTCGGTGAGCAAGTTCGGTTCCTCTTTTTTGTGGCGACGACGTGTGGGTCCGTGATACTGTTTACGGTTAAGCGGCCCATCATTGCATACGTGAGAGTAGCTAGCTATCTTCCCTTCGGCTTACTTTGCTTTTCCTAGCAAGAAAGAAGAAAGAAGGAAAGGGAGGCAAATGATGGGGAATGCAAAGGCCATTCTAGCCATGGCGAATGTGAACCTTGCTAGAGCAAATCTGATACGTGAGTTTTCATCCTTCCATGTGGGTTAATAGTAGATGATGTGCTAATGGCTACATGCTTGGCTGGTTAGGAAACCCCGCAGTATTGTATGCTCCTCTTACCTTCTCTCTTATCTTCTGCTGAGGTACCTTTGTCTTTACGGCATTACACATACATCTATGCATACTCATTCTCTTTACGTGCTCTCATTATTCGTTTACTGTCCTTTGATTCAATGTACAGCAACAGCTGATATCTTGCCCCCATTCATGTATTATGGAGCATAAAGGAAGAGACACTAAAATTAGATGGTGCCGGGGATGATTCGCTAGCAAGGTTGATTGACTGATATGGGGCTATTCCAACTCGTTGTCTAGTTGGAAAATTTGTCTGATTCATTTGCTGACGATCCATTATTGATTGGTCCCTCAATGCATGACTTTGATTAGGTTGGTGGGTGCTAATCACTGGATTTTTTTTAACAGTGTATGCGACATCCAAGAGAGATTCCGTTCGGTAATCTACGAGTTCCCAAAGTTGTGAGTATCCGAAGAGCTTTTTTGGGTACCCCTTCCTGGCCCTATAAATACTACACAATTGGTGTTTCTTATCATACGGCTTTTTTGGAGATGCAATTACACATTTGGGGGTCAGCCTATAACTACATTGCAACGGAAAGAAATCTCTATACTGATCATTGGATTTTTTTCTTTTTGAAAAAAAATGCACGGAACAAATGCAGAATTTCAACCTCCACAAAAGTGCTCCGAGCATGCAGTACTCTTCAGGTTCCCGTATACGCGACCACTCAAAACCGAGCTCGTCTAGGCGAGACCGTCTCAGAACTGCTACCTTACCTCTCAGGGGCCCACATCAGAGCTGATCTTGACAAGACCCTTTTCAGCATGATCACGCCCGAAATGCAAGCCAAAATTCCCGAGACAATGCCGGTCACGGCTGTCACAAGCAGCGGAAACAGTGATGATTCCTCTAGTGTTGCTCTTGATGCCATCATCATCGGCATCGAGGCGCATGTCTGTGTCACCCAAACGGCGCTGGATCTAATGAATCTCGGCCATAGGGTTTACATCCTGGCAGATGGAGTAAGTAGCGTCAATGCGGAAGAAAGGAGCATCTCGTTGGCAAGACTCCGGGACGCCGGGGCCATTGTGACGACAAGTGAGAGCATCCTATTTGAAATATTAGGTGATGCGAAGAACGACAATTTCAAGGCCGTGAGCAACCTGGTGAAGGAGACAAAGGAAGAGACGAAGGCAGCGCTGGAGGCATTTTGCAAGATTTAGACTGTAGGTTCTAGGCTTTGAATTTGAATTGGGATTGGATGGCATCTGTGTACAGAGTTAGGAGTGCACAGATTCTGCATCAAGCTATCTGTCGTGCCGAGCAAGATACAAGGGACATAATTCAAAAATGAAATGGAGCAAGGTTCGGCCTAGTGATTAAATGGTAGCCATCTTTGTTCTTTTTCATACAGTAACTCCATCATGTCAGAAAGTTTAGTTCGGAAAGTAAAGAACGGCCGTCGTGTGAAGCCTTTTGAGCTCTAGAAGTGACTCATTCTCGCCGGCTTTACGACCAAGCTTGTGTTTGTTATATGCAGATGGCTAGCTTCGAATCAATTCCCCGCCCGCCAATACGGCCATGGGCAACAAGCCAGCATATCTGGAGACCAAGCGGAAGAATGCTCAAACAGCTACACTCGTGGTGGCGGGACGGCGAGCTGCGAAACAACATTATCAGTGCATATAAGCCCTGAAAGTTTGAAAACTCCAATTTTGTGACGGTTTCATTGTGAGCTGCCTTCCCAAATCTATATCAGAACCAATCTGTCGCGAAATCTTGGCCGGAATTTGAATATCAGTGTTAAGTTAAGTCCCGCTGCTGTAGATAGCAGTGGGAATATTTAGTGGCAAGATATTATTAGCGAGTAGAGGGTGACATGGAGAAAATGTCGACTAGTTTAACCAAAAAGATGTCCAGTTTTTTTTCCTCCCCTTTTAATAATTAAATAGCCTAGATCTGCTCGATGTTCTGAAAAAAGGGGCCCCTCCCCTGGCCTCGTTTTTCCTGTAGATAGCTAGGATCTACAATGGTCTACAAACTCCCAATGTCAATCTAGGTGGGCGTATGGGAGCACTATGCACTATATACATACTACATAATTGACCTCTAGTCATTACAAGGGATTAATGACCATCCCAACATTATACTAAGCACTTTCGATAGCATTTATACCATGGCGTTGGCTGAGTCACTTATTACCAGTATAAGGAGTATGTGCTGGTCCGCTTAGTTTCGGAGGGTTGTTCTTGATGTTTTTAGTTGGTCATTGATTTCAATCCGAAGGCGAGCCAAATACAAACATCCCTGATGATTTCGCTGGAAATGTTGAAATGAAAAAGAAAAAGTTGGATTCAAAGTTTTCTGCTTATTACATACCCAATTACTATCATTATTCTATCGGGTTTATGGTAGATGCTCCCGTCATACATCCCACCCCTGCCCTAGAGCAGGAAGTCAATCCTACATAGAGTGCAACTACTCACTACACTAAAGCAACAACATTAGCTACGGCTTCGCTTCGAAATCGCTGCCAAGCTCGGCAGGGTCCCCCAGACGTCAAAACAGGCCATTTAAATAATTCTCCATGACGGGATTTGGAGAAGCGGTTCCTAGACATGGGACCGCTCGGAAAGCTCTCTTCTCATGGTTTGAGGTATTACAGATATCTTATATTGAAGAAAAACGGCTACTACTTGGTAATTGTTCTCGTTCCCGAAATTAGAGCCACATTAAAGAGTGAAGACACACATGGATGGTTGCTAAACTACCTAGGGACGACGGCAAGGATAAACATGTCAGCGAAGGAAGATCGCTGACAAGTTCTTCTCTGCTAATATGAGACCTACATACTCCGTGATCCATATGTTTAGTAGAAGAAAGTAAGAACAAAAGTGCATTATGTAGGCGGTAGTAAGGGTAGAACTATAAGGATATCTTGGATATGGTTATAGATTCCTTGATGTTGAAAGCGGAATCCAATCGATTGATTATTGCTTTATTATACTATGGATCTACCTAGTCTTCATTCCCATAATGCCCCCGTTGACCGTTAGTAATTTACTAGTGCCATTATAGAAACTCCCCGGATGACCTAGAAAAAGAATCTATACTGAGCTAGTAGACATGATACTTATTCCCCAGCTTGAGCAAAGGCCCCCTCTACTAACCAAAAGACTGAACCAATGCTGGTTTAAATTCAACGCGGTCACAGGCTAGACAGATATATATACTAATGGGTTCTTCAGTGGCCAAGCTCTATATGGTCGAGATTCAATTAATGACCTGGTGAAGTACGTTCGCGGCGCCCAACAAGGGGGTTGAATAGACCCAATCGATCATACATACCAACTTATGATGATAGTCTATATCGATCGAACGTGGACACCTGGATTCAAAATAGCACCAGTAGTCAATGATCGCATCCCTCGTTTGCGCTAAAGCGGACGTTTCATTCAATGGACAAGTATATAGGTTGGAAGAGTATTGGTAGCGGAAAGAGTTCACACTTAAGGATCATTTACTAAGAGGTACCTACCTAATGAAGCTGTACATGTTCGGGAAGAGGGACAGTACCGTTGCTTGACGCGTACGAGGCAAATACTAAAAGAAAGATATAGACACCCAGTTCAACGAATCATAGCTGAAAGAATGTTTCCACGGCTACCTACATAAGTCTTTTACCGAGCAATAACCATGCTTCCGGCCTCTGTCATGTACGGGCTGATCTCTGACCCGAGGTTGATTAACGGTTTAAGTCCAGGAAAGCCTCCCAAGCGATGATACGTACGGCTAGCCGTACATGCATACTAGGTTCTTGGGCAGAAGCACGAAGCACAGCCAAATTAATTGGATATGTGTATCGTAGCAGCTTGCTAAACGTTTTCTTACGGCTGCCAGCTGGTCGTTCGACAGTCGACTTGGGACAAATCCTGCTTTCGGGTTATTTCCACCGATCAATCACCTATAGTAAGTAAAAAAGTAATGCCCGGGTACGAAAGTCCAAGAAAGGCTTGAAAGGGCACCAATTATCCCCATCGGCTGACATCGTGTTGGACCATCCACTGCGAGTGAATCCGGCATTTTAAAGAACTTTTCCCCCCCCTCAACTCCTCCTCGGGGAAGCATATTATGATCGAAAAGAACGACCCGCTGCCGTTCATAGATGGACTTGTGGTTCTACGATACATTGGGTATTTCAAAAGGGGAGGGGGCGGGGAGGAATATAGGTAGGTATGATATAAGAATGAGAGGAGTTATATCCTATATAATCCATGCATCCAACTGATGAAGAAAAAGGGTGCTTGTACGATTATAGATGCTAAGCACTGTATGCCCAACCCTATGAGAAGTTAACTCTCAGTGTTGGGTACATCATAGGATAGGATCGAAACTGTGCGGTATGTACATTACTTATCATAGTTGCCCAAGGCGAGATGGCTATAATGACATGATATATACATATCATCCGTTAGGTCCAGCTACATATAATTGCGTCGATGTCTTCTGAAGTCAAGTATGTAAGTGTACTGTACATGGATACCGTTTCTCACTAGCAGGGTAGTTGTCGCATGTCGATGCATGGACGATCATAGATAGACTGGAGAGACTGCGCAAGCGAGGTACTGTACATACAGATACTACTTGTACGTACTCATTTGTCGAGTCTCGACATGCATACTACGATAGGATAGGTAGTACTTATGTATAGAGTATATTAAATTCTACTCAAGCGGAATGAGAAAAGAAAGACCTGACAGCCAGCCACAGCTGCCGGCGTCATGCATGCCAATCCGATAGTCGCAGATCAACGACAGTGCAGAGATCGGAGCCCGGCAGTTGGAGCTTCTGCAAATGAGGCCGTTCTCGGGATGGTTGATATATGACTGATCTGAGTTTGTCGGTGAAAGAGGAGAGTTCGTCGAAAGCGGACCGGTCTTGCACGATTTGGGCCGTTGACGCATGCAGGCGATCCGAACTTGCAGGACGAGGGGGGAGCCTGTCATCAGTACGAGGAATACACGGAAGCGCAAGAGTAGTAAGTTAAAAAAGATCAACAAAAGGCGATCGATCGGCTTTACGTCCGTCCTTGCTTGTTGGAGTACATACAATACTAATAGTTACATACCTAGTAGTAGTGTGTTCGTTTCTCTCTCGATTGCGTTATAGTGGGTGAAATAGATAGATAGTGGAATCATACCGTAGTAGCATGTCATCATAGTTACCTGTTCATTATTTAATCATCCTTGTCGATGGTATTGGCTATAGTTGGCCAGGCACATGCCATTAGAGTAACGCTTCATCTCACGAAGCCTTCAATAAAGAGAATATAGATGATTCTTGTTTACGTCTAAAGCGGCTTTCTGCGGCAGAATGGAATGGAGCCATGTGGTTGGGGGCACCTTTAAATGGAGACAACAATGACCGCTCTGAAATGGTAATTCATTCCATAGAACGCCTCTTCCGTGGGATATTTGGTCATCCTATAGAGAGATATCCTGGAGCAGAACCGATACTCGAAAGTGAGACAGCTTTTGGTGGAGGTAGCAATGTCCACTTCTTTTAGCGTGGTTACCATAATTTACGCATAATTTACAATAATTTATTACAGGCTATATCGTAAAAGGAATGTCGTGTGACTAAGATGTAATCCTCAGTTCGACTTTTTTTTATTCTTTTTTTTACCCCTTGCTCCGTTTCGGCTCCAACGACTATCCTAGGCTTCCCCTCAACCTATTCAGAACGGGCTATAATAAACGTGCAAAGCATTTACAATAAAAGCGTGCGAAATTAAAAGTCAGTGGTGTCTAGAAATCCTAGAAAAAGTGCTCTCATGATGGTAAGTTGTAGGTAGACAAGTCGAAAGGGTGAAGATCCGTGCTACGGACCCAGCTGCAGCAAAATTCGAAGCTTTTTGTACATGCAGAGAGTGGGCAGGGAGACAAAGAAGTTTGCAAGTGCACGGCGGTAAAGATGGAAAAGTCGGGTCTTGGTCCGCTAGTAAACAATACGAGCGCTAACATACCAATAACCGAAGCACTTTTGCCCCCGGAATAGCCTTATTATACTTGAGGCTTTTAGCACCTGAAGTTTTTGGTCAGGAGGGACTTTCTACAATCCCGCTGTAATGAGTGGGTTACTATATAGCAGTGGAGGAAAAAGACGCCGGGAAGGCGAGGTTGGAATAACTGGCGGCGGATCTTCAATGCCCGTCCGGTCCCTTTTAGTGTGCATAATCAACCGGCGACTTGGCCGAAAGTCGATAGCCAGGAATGTATAAGTTATGTCATAGTGAACTGTCTGGTGAAGTGTGAAAAAGAGAACGAAAAAGGCGCGCGGTGAGACCAGCGGTGTCTTTCTGCCAGAATATCGGAGATCGGCACAGTATTCTTCCACCGTTCAATCAAACCGTGCATTACGCATTAGTCATCATCGCTCATGGCAGTCGCCCGCCTGAACTTGCAGCATGAAACATGAAGACGGTGATGGTTGGCATAATCACCAACTTGTCAATTGATTTGGTCGATTCAGGTCAGTCGATTTAGTTCATATCATATTAAAGTATACCTAAGTATAAACATAAGTGAGCTGGGTATCTGCTTGGGCTGGCGGAGCTTACCCCAACCATGATGCTCTCATTTGATGTTGACACTGGGCATACCATATCATACTTGTCCAAAAATAAAATGTAGATGTATCATATACATATGTATACCGAATAATCATATGTATGTAGTGGGGATCCAGGTGCAAAAGCAAGGAACAGGAGTTGATTGGACGCTTCTTGAAGCTGAATCAAAGTCTCGATCAGGATCAACAATGTAAGACCAAATTGGTTTGCGGGGTTCCGTCCCCAAATCTCGTACATATGATGGCGGTCGTTGTGAGCCATGGTGTTGCGCAGATAACTACAGTGGTTGCCTATCATACCTGTGCCAAGTTCTCATGCGGCGGCTTGGGGGAGGATGCGTAGGAATGAAGAAAATAATAATGGAAGGGGAAGAAGGCGAAAAAGCATAATAATAAAGAACTTGGAACCGGTAATAATATATATAATAATAAATACATGCTTTGATCGATACCCCGATGTAACACCATCATCACCGGCATCTTTACTAATGAATCTACGATATCATGATGATACCATATATCTATCATCTATAGATACGTACTGCAACCATGATAAAATCAACTAACCGAGGACACTGGGCGACTCGACGGGATCGGGAGCCCTGTCAATGACTGACGAAGAAAAATCAGCTGGCGCGTGTTTGGCCGTTTAGGCCGTAGCCAATGGGCATCCTGGGACCGACCGGATCCTTTGGAGGCCCCATGACGCCACAAGTAGGAAAACCGAAAGCGAGAAAAAACAAAAAAAAAGAAAAAAAGAAAGGAAGAAAAAAAGGAAAGAGATTTCCGGAGAGGAGATCATGGATCGGCAGGCATGACCTGAATTCGTCCTGATCTACAGAGTACATAGGAGATCCATACGTGCATACGGGGGGGAAAAAAAAACTCCATCGGACATCCAGGCGAGGTAAGTAGTAGAGACGGAGACGGAAGAGGAGATAACAGACATACATAATATCGGCGATATCGCACATCTCATATCATCCTCGTCCTGTCTTGGTCTGGTACGAAATGGTCTAGTACGAAAGGACGGGCAAAGGAAGCCCTTCGGACGGTGTTGGCTCGGAGCATGGGTTCGATTCACGGACATTAGAGAGGGAGAGCGACCAAGAACGAAATAACCCGGATTCCGACGCAGGCCCGCCTTTGCGTCCAATATAGTACAGCCAAAAATTATTTTCTCTTTTCTAAAGAACGAAAGTTCAGGAGCCAGTTTGAAGTTGTTCTTCGAAGGTTTATGTTGGAATACGATCATCCCTCTCTTTTTTTTTTTTCCCTTCAGGTGGTGAACGATGATAGTAATGATCATGCCCGGTGAAGCCCATCACATTCTTCTTTCTGCTTCTTCCCTTCGTCCCTCATCACATGGGTGGTGAGGATGCCCCTGTCCGGGGTTGCCGTCTGCATCCGGACTCACAAGGTGGTGGATCACACCAAGCAGGCGAAAGACAAGAAAGCGAAAAGGAAAAAAAAGGGAAACGATGAAAGGTGGTTTCCCGTTTCCTTTCGTCCTATCATGTCTAAGCATCCGTCGTCAGTCACGGCCTCGGCTTGTCCTGTGCTTTCATCTTGCTGCGCTTGGATGGGCTCTCGGTCTGCTGTTCCGCTCGCTCCGGAGATCCCACAATAATAATAATAATCATAATGACATACAGAAGATACCTCGGTCTCGGTCCTGTACATTACATTAATTAGGAAGTCCTGAACAGGGCCTATGATATGATACATTCCAATTAGAATTTATCATCTGCCCAAACAAAGCGCCCCCCTTCACGCCCCCCTCTTGGCCATGTCCCACGATGGTGTACCGTCGTTCGCGTTACGCGTTGCGCGTTGCGCATGGCGCAGTGGTCCTCCCAATGAGCAGCGCTGCATTGGCTGGTGGCACCCTCAGCCTCTCCCTGATCGTCGGACGTTGTGAGAAGTGGCGGGCAATCTGCAGACACCGCAAGGGGACCACGACCGATCATGCCGATCGGGAGCCGAAACAGCTACCGCATGGAAATATTCAGACCAGACCAGACGACCAGCGGCCACCCGTAGACATCCTACAGATGTAAAAAGAAAAAAAAAAAAAAAAGTAATTAATAATAACTTTGGCGTTCCCTCGCCGGCTACTTTTAATAGGGATTTTCTGGGGGAATATCTTATTATTATTATTATTGTTGTTGTTCGAAGTGTGGGATATGCATGTATATGTAATGTACTGTGGACTGTATGTATGATTTATTAGCATCCTTCTTTTCGCTTTCCCCTTCCTTTCATTTTAAAAGTCCACTTTATGTATGTAATGTACATACAGTACATTATGAATCAGAAGTATTTCGAACTAATCATAGAAACCCCCGTCGACTTGCAGGACGATGTGCAGAGGAACTGAGGTACATGTACATATCATAGCCACTACTTCTAATAAATGGCTCCATCAACAAAAGTCTATCGCCGAAACTAACTTATTTTTTTATTATACTGAAGTGCTGAATTATATATGTAGTTCGGCACAAGTACCTTTCTTTCCTTCCTTGCCCACTTGCATCCATGCTGCATCTGTGGGCCAAGGACAGGTTGGCAATTTGTTGTTGGTTACATGATGTTACCTATCTGTCTAGGCTCCGTTTTATGAATTTGTATATCTATTCGATTAATTCTTTCCCTCTTATATTTTAATCCTCCTTTCCCCCAAAACTCCCCAGTTGCAATTCGCAAATTTAGTGTATACTATCATCGGGAACTACATAGTATCATAGTAGGTCTGTAACTAGCTATAGGTAATCTAAGGTAATACTACTAGGACCTAAATAAGATAATTAATAACTTCGTTAGAAACGATTCAATTGCCCCCCCCGCATTGGGCTGCCGAAGTGCCTGCGTTCCATATAACGATGCGACCCTCCCTGTACGGTTAGACTAATACTAATATTCCGTATACATATAGTTACCTATAAATTAGGAAGAGAAAAAAACCCTACGGAGTTACTACTAGTATATAGATATATATCTTTGATAGGTTGTACACTCACCTACCACCCCCCGATTGAGGGAATATCTTATATCTATATTATATTTATATCAGGTATCGTAGGGAAGGGAACTACATAGCAACTTGCTACTAGTATGTCACTAACTCCATACGGTAACCAGTTATTTATTCGTCCGAACTCTGCGGTGATCTCCTGCACGGAACCCGGTTCGCTGTACAGGTACATTACATATGTATATATATAGCGGTTTGTAATTATGATATAGTTATATATATAATGATAAACTATCCAGAGCTTCCAGCTATCATTAGACATCTGATTAATAATTGGTAACTACGAGCGTTTCGGTACATATACCTTCATACATACATTGTACCACTAGGAGCACCGCGACATATGATACCTTCTGGGTAACAGCTGCAGCAGAGAAGGCCTATACAAGGGGGGGGTTGGTTGCAGAGGGGATCGTATCGTGATCCCGCAGGCATTTCACTTATACTATGTATGATATAAGTTAAATATGTACTATCATATATAGTATAGTTATGTGGTGTACCTTCCGTAGTCGTACCTACCCATCTCGGTATATAATCATAGGTAATAATATATAGATGTCGGCTATATATGTCGAGACCGACTGGATTCCCAGTTTTTCGGGTCGTTTGTTTATCATCAACGTGAAATACCGCGAGTTTTACGCTAATGTTTATATAGAATAGTGAATGAAGATATATAATAAAAAATATCTCGATCCGACTCATCCGTATTTCGGAATAAAATCATCAAACTAGGTAGTTGTGTATATATAGGAAATTGCATATCCCGATTTATTATTATTATTATTAACTGTTACTATTACTATTATCATTATTAAGATAATCGTCGGATTAAAAGAAGATTTAGACGCGGGAGTTGTATGATCTACGTGATGAACCTTTTTTTCTTTTTCCTTTTTTTATTTTTTTATTTTTTTTCCTTCCCCTCGACGGCACAACCTGGGGTACATGTACATGTACATACATACGTACATCTGAACAGTGCTGGTTATATTATGAATGTACATACATCCATACCATACTATTCGTACGATATCTAAGTATACTATCCTATAATTAATGGGGTGATAATATTTCATCATAGCAATATAGAAGAAATAATCGTAACCGGAATGAGTCATGAATACGATACGATGTACCTTGGAGGAAGCTCGAAAAGAAAAAGGGAAAGGAAGTTTGTTCCGGTGCGGGTTTCTTACTTGAATGTCGCACATTTTCCAGTTGCTCTGCGGCTAGCCGTTTTTTTTTTTCTCTCTCTCTCCCTCTTTTTTATTTTAATTTTTTTTTTCCTTTCTGAGATGGATATGAATAGTAAATGAAGAAAGGTAACCTATGTAAGTATGCATGTAGGTAGGAATAATAGATGTAGTGAATTAATGGGTCAATGGTTATAAGGAATGAGGTCGTTTTTCATGACTACTAACTAACCAATGGTGGGATGATCGCGGAGATGACCATCGGGATTATATCGGTTGTTTTCGGTTGAGGAGAAGTTTTGGGGGGGGGAGGTTTCTCTTTTCGTCTTTTAAAAACTCATTCATAATAATAATAGAATAGAATAACTACCTAGGTAACGATGATAGGATGAGATCATATACCTCCTTCGGGTTTTCCGGAGTAGGGATTATATATTATTGCTTTTCTATCACCGTATGATCATAAAAGAAAAAAAAAAGACAATCTTACTGCCATAGAGAAAGAGAGAGAGAGAGAGAGAGATTTGCATCTGGAGCTGTAGGAGGAAATTTAAGTTAATTAAGATAATGATGATGAACCATTTATTACCATCATTATCATTATCATCATTCATCATCACCATCATCATCATCATCATCATCATCATCATCATCATCATCATCATCATCATCATCATCACTAGGTAAACTAGGCAAACTAGGCAAACTAGTAGTGGTAGTGGTAGTAGTAGTAGTAGTAGTGCGTGTCCCTAACGCAGAATGTTTCTTCCCAAAATCCTCGTCGAACCGAAATCTACCGTTCCGTCGAGACTTTGATGAGGAACTTAACCGATCCGCCGAATGATGGTTCGACTCTCCTCGTTCACCGTTCCGTTGTCCGGTCAGGTTTGGTTTTTCTCTTTCGCTGCCGGGTCTTTTCTTTTCTTTTCTTTTCTCCTCAACCCCAATCGAGCGGTCACAGGTTGCTCGGCTGCATCGCAGGTGGTGCAGGTGGTGCAGGTCGCGCAGGTCGCGCAGGTCGTCGGGATGTGGATGTAGTGCTGCCCCTTGCCTCTTCGTTCACCCTGATCAAGATCGGATCAGATCAGCAGCGATGGGGCTGATCCTTACTGACGAGTACATAGGATTTCTCATAGGTCCTTCTGGGAGATTTCCTACGGCATTCACTGCACCTTCCCATTCCATGATGGAGTTCCTATTTGGTCTATTTTACTATGAGAGTCGGTAGTAGTGGTATGGTAGTAGCAGTTCCGATGTATTTCTTGTTCCTTCTTCTTCTTCTGTCTGATCGTTTCAGAGTACGAAACATAATTAATAGGACGGTTTGGGTTTGTATCAGATGAGAGTCTCATCCATCGCGACTTGAACGTCAGCTGAGACGCCGATGCGATGGTGCCAGAACCTATCCCGACCTTCGGCTTCCGTTTTGCGCATGTCATCCTATCAGAGATAGGTCGAACTTTGGTCTGGAGCGCCCTAAACTCGGTTGGTTCTGATCTACAGCTCCGGGCGTCTGCCGACATTTGGCTTAACGCCCGCCTCTTTCTTTTCTTTTTTTCTTTTTTTTTTTTTCTTTTCTCAGTTTGGGCTGCGGCTGCTTAGTCTCCCCGCAAGTGTGCTTCCCCCCCCCTTCAGTCGAGTTAGGCCAGCGAGCCGGCAACCTGCATCTGTTGCGCCCGCCTATCTCCGGGGGAGGAGAGAAAGGGCAAAACAGCAGGGAAAAGAAAAGAAAAGCAAAGAAAAAAAAAAAAAAATAAATAGAAAGGACATGGAGGAAGGGGAAAAAAAAAGGAAGGAAGAAAGGAAAAGATGGTCTCTAAATGGACCCAACAATGGATGTAGTAAATGATTATGTTGTACAGTCCAGTCCATCTCTCTCATCTCGAGGAGGGAGTCGAGTTCTTAGTCTGGGACGAAGGACCGAATCGCGACTAGGCTTGGTTCCCGTTCCTACCGAGAAAGCAACAGATCCAAACCGGGTTTGCATGCCCGCCGACATCCATCGTCCAAGAGACGATCGGATCAGGGATGATGATGGAGGACAGTGATACCGTCTGTTGAAGTCGTGCAGAGAGAGGGAGAGAGAGATAGATATAGCTGGGTCTTCCGGGCCTGAATCAGAGGGGGAAGCACGAACCCGGTCGGAAAGCCGTTGCCGATCTTGTTTTGGTGGCCCCAGAGGAGGAGGATGAGATAGGATAAGGGGACCAGAGAGATTCGATCCATCCATCCCTAGTCTCTAGAGATCTGGATGTGGATCTGGATCTGGATCTGGATCTCGATAATAGATTTTCGATTTTCGATTTTCGGTATAGATATCGTAGAAGAACTGAGATACCACTACGGCAGTATATCTATCATCTATCTATCTATCTATAGGATCTATCTAGGCGGGAGTCCTATCAACCCGACACAATACATTTAGAAGAGAGTAAAGAAGAAGCAGCAGGAAGCAGAAGCAACAGCAGCAAGCAGAAGCAGAAGCAGAAGCGATGACGGGCTTCGGGGCATCCCTTCCCTCATCATCTCCCGCCCCGTCACGGACTTCCTCTCTTTGATTCCCGTCTTTCCTTTTCCTTTTCCTCTTCCTCTTCCTCTTCCTCTTCCTTTTCCTTTTCCTTTCCTGGTTCTTTTTCTTTTCTTTTCTTTTCTTTTTTTTTTCTCTTTCTTTTCCTTTTCCTTTTCCTTTTCCGTTTTTTTTCTTCTTCTTTTCTGCTCAACGGCCCGTTCTGTTGGACTACTGAACTTGCCCTTTTCTGCTTCCCTCTCGGCTGACTTCCTCCACGCTCAACTCGACCTTGACTCGTGACAAGCCCGATCTTCGTCCCTCCACAAGCGGCTCCTTGCGCTTCCTGTGACCTTTTTCTCTTTTTTCTTTTCTTCTCTTTTCTTTTCTTTTCTTTTCATTTCATTTCATTTCATTTCATTTCTTGTTCTTCTTCTGGGTTATTTTTGGGTTTCCTTTTTTCCCCTTCCCTTCGCTCCATGATGATGGGCTGTGCCTGTCTATCATCTGCTTCCTGCTGCTACCATCACAAGCTCATCGCTCGACCAACTTCCCTTCCAACTCGTTCTCCCCGTACCTCTCTCTACTCTCATTTCCTACCGCCCATCCGTGACTTATTCTTCCCCCAATAGCTTCGACATCCCCGACACCCACCTTTTCGAAACGCCCGACGCCTTGGTCAACTGGGGGCCTTGATACCCTCGAAACCCCCCCCCCCTCCCCTTGACTGAGTCTTGCGCATCCTGTTCTTTATTTGATTTGTTTTTTTTTTTCTCCTCTCCACCATCTTCGGCTAGAAAAAGAGGTAGAAAAAAGACTACAAATTCTTGAGCACTAGAAGAAACCGACAAAAGCCGGAACCAAGCCAGATCATCCGGATCCAGAAGAAAAGACGCCCAAAAAAAACACCCACCACCACCAGCAGCTGGCTTCTCTCGCAGCGGCCCGGCCATCCCTGTGTCTGGTTCGATTGCTCGCACCTTTTCCTCGAGAATCCGATCCTCCGGCCAAGTTGCCTTTGTCATCCCACCCGGTCTTGCCATCTGCCGCCTCCTTCAAACCCCCCCGGAACGGTCCGGGTTCTCACCGGACCAGCCCCAGTACTTTGCGCGCGACATCCTTTCCCTCCCTCCCCACAACGACTTGAGCTTGTGCCATCAATATCCCCCCCCCCCCCTTCCTTCCCCCTCCCTTCCTTCCGTCATCCGAATAAGTTTCTACCTCTGGCTCTGGCTTCTCTCACCGTCACAGACGAAACCGACCGGTTGGCGGCCAAAATGCGATCGAGTATCGCTTGCACTCGATGCCGTCGGAGCAAGATAAAGTGTGTCAACGCCGGGATTGACACGACTTGTCGCGCATGTGAATCGTCCGGCCGGGATTGCCAGTATCCGGCGCCAACCATCGGAGTGAAGCGGGACATTGCAACCACCGCAGACGGTGAGGACCGGAATGGTGACTGGGATAGCCCGAAGCGACCACGGCCTCGAAAGGCTACGAGTACAGCCGGGTCAAACGTCAAGGATGCGGCCAAAGGGAGCAGTGATCTACTGGACTCTTCCGTCCTGACGGTGAAAGTGTGGGAGTCCCTCTTCGATATCTTTCAGTCACACTTTGCGACCGTCCTACCCTTCATCCATCCGACTTTTCCCAGCCAAATCCGCCAGCTCTCAGCGCTCCAACCCGATGGCCTGCCTAACATGGAACACTCGCAGAGCCCGGTTCCCAAACCGGAGCTGTCACCCCTAATTCTCCTCGGCGTCCTGACTCTGACAGCGCGCTTCCATCCGCAGCTAATTGCCTTACATTCCCCGGCCGCAGCGGGCAGTCCGTCGAACCCCCTCGTGGCATCCGAGTACTATGCGTCTGCACTGCGTAGTCGCCTGGCGGGTGTGGACGGGATGGGACTCATCCTCACCGATCTGACCCGGGTGCAAGCCATGTTGATGCTGGCCTGGCATGAATGGGGCATGTGTCGGGGAAAGAACGCCTGGCTGTATGGAGGAATGGCTATTCGACTGGCGCAGGCCATCGGTCTCCCCTTCGCGCTCGAGAATGAACCGTCCCCGCGAGAGGGGTCCCGCCCCCCGGGCTCCAAGGGAGAGGCGGAGCCCCTTGCGAACTGCCGTCGAAGAGAGTCCCGGGAGCAGAACTCGGATGACGTAATCGCCCAGGAAACAAAGCGACGAACTTTCTGGGCCTGCTTCATTATCGACCGCTGCTTAAGTAGCGGCAAATATCGACCGCGTATGATCCGGGTAAAGGACTTGGAGATTCAGCTGCCAAGTGACAATGCCTTTGCCTTTGGAGAGAGGGTCCGAACCTCTCGCCTCCGTGACAGCCACACTCGTCGCCCACCAGGTTTCGACTCCCCGGTTCCGATTCCGACTCTACGACAGGGCATGGCATTCGCAGATGACAAGCTGCGCCCCAACGGATCTACGGAGACGAAGTCTTGGTCGCCCATTGCCCATCGGAAGGATTCCGTTGACCACGACGTAGACCGATGGGAGATTGGTGCGGAAGAGTCGGTTTTGAGCCGGGTGATTCGGATCCTTAGAATCTGGGGTTGTATTGCTAAATGGGCCTGTGGAGGCCGAAGGTAGATTCCCATTTTCCCTGTTTCCGCGGCTTTTTTTTTGGCTTTTTTTTTTTTTTCGGGTGGGGGTTCTCCAGAAAAAAAGAAAAAAAGACATTTTCGAGTACTTCCCAGTTGAAACCTACTTACAAAGAAGGCAGGTACGATGACTACGCTCCGTGGCAGTCGGAATCTCGTTTTTCCCAGTTACGATGCATGCTGGGGGACTTCCAGGATAGTCTCCCGCGGAACCAGCAATACTCTCAGCGAAACACGGACACCCACATCATGTACAAACACACCCTGGCATCCTACGTGATGATGCACATCATCTATTTCCTTTCCGTGATTGTGTTGCATAGAGCCTACCTCCCTTTTCTCCCCCTTCGATGTAGTGAACCGGAGGGACCTCTGGATGATCTTCTGTTTCCGAAGGACAAGTACGGCATGCCAGACGGCTTCTGGCGAGACAGCGCGCGGGAGTTGTTCAGAGCCGCGAGACTGATGCTGGACTTGGTCATCACCTGCCAGGACCGTGGTGTACTGGTGGAAACGCCTTTGATTGGTTTCGCCATCTACAATGCCTCCTTTATCGGGGTGTACGCGGCGCATTTCGGTTACTTGGACCAGGAAGGCTCCCTGTCTTCCTTCTCTAAATCGAACACCGCTGATCCGAGCGTTCCAGTCGGCACCGCGGGACAGATTCAGACCCGCAGAGCGCTCGAAATCTTACGAGAGATGAAGCGGCGGCTCAATCTGGCAGTTGGCTGGCTCCGCACCATTCACCGTCTCCACAGCTACTTCCTCAAGGCCAAGAAGGACTTCCGCCGGAGTTCCCGGAAACTGGACATCATGTCGGCCTCGGACAGCATTGATGCCCATCCGAATGGCATCCGGCTCGTACGCGATAGCGCTCTAGAAGACCTCAAAACCCTGGGAAGATTGTTCTATGACTACGGGAACGTCGAGGATCGAGTCTCCGAAAGTGGGGGACTAGAAGACGATGGAACCACGTCCTTCATCCCGGTGAATAATGACCGGGGCGCCACGGCCAGCGACGCTGGCAGCAATGTGGTCAAGAGTGAGGCAGGCGAGGGCAGCGATACCGCCCAACTTGATGGCTCCGCTGCGCGACGAGAGTCATGGGTGCCTGTCAACACTCCTGTCCACGGTCTTCCGCTATCGTCAGGGCCAGAGACTGATCAACGACCTCGATCGGAGCTTGATCGCCGACCTAGCCTGCCTCTGCCGCTCACTCGGCCCATGGGACCCCAGTGCATCTATGCTCTGCCGTCCATTCAACATCATACCCATACTCCCCTTCCCACAACCTCTTCTGGTCTCCCTTCTTTAACCTCGCCTGGAAACTACGCCTCTCCGCCAACAAACCCAACACCATCTCAATACCTCACGACCCCCTCGACCACCCGACTCCATCCGATCAACTCGTGGGTCACGTCTAACCAGCAACCTTCGCCGTCTCCTTACTCTCAATCCCTTCCTCCAATCAATGCACCCGCGCAACAGGGCTCCTCCGTGTTACCGGGCCTCGCTGCTTACGCCCCAACTTCCTCAGCGGCCGTGGCGTCCGATGGAGCAGACCCTCCCTTGTGGTCAGTTAGCTTCGGTGGTGACGACGTCATTGCGTTTATTGACGGTGGCGGATATGAGCAGTGGCCATCGCTGTCCGCTTCCGAGGTTGGCAACCCAGCCGGCTGGTTGAGTTTAATGTGGAATGATTTCACGCGTTGACGCTGGCATGTCATCCACGTCTGGCCCCTCTATCTTTTTCACTCCTTGAGTTATCCCTTTCCTAATCTTCTCTTCGTTTTCTCTCGGCGTTTGTTACTATCTGTATTATTAATCATGTTCACTATCATGTCATGTATTTTATGGGTCTAGTCTACAATTCAGCCCGATGGTAAGAATATGTGGCAAGGGGGGGTTTTTTAACATGCAACTTGGGAAAGAAACCAAAGAATTTTTTGGTATGGGATCTGTCAATATTTTTTTTCTCTAAAAAAAAATACTTATTATTCTTTTGATTTTCTTTTTTTTTTATCTTATTTTATTTTTTATTTTTTTCCCTGCAGATTCCATCCAACAGCGTTTGAGTGTATATCCAAGGACAAAAACAAAAAGGGACCACCAACTGGAGAATCGAAGAAAACACGGAATCCTCCCAGACAGGCGACGGAAATAATAATATCATAAATCGAGAAAGAGATGGAAAGAAGGAAATCCTCACCATTATCATTGTACGTTTACATACATGATTGTTAAACTCTTGCTACGGCGAGACACGACCCATACGAGTTATTATTTTATCATTGGCACTTACACATAGAGAAAAGAGCGAGGGGTGTTTTGTTTTTGCTATTCTTCTTATTTTTCTCTTCTTCTCCCTTTTCTATCATATGTATGTACTTACAAGTCTACCATGATTGTGATACTTTCATTTAAATGTTATCATAGTATGTGTATGCATCATGGTTCATAATAATATCATAGTATGATATACATTATGTATGTACAGTGTATACATTTGAAGTACAGTATAATAAGGTGCTATCATATGTACTAGTATCACATCAGCAAGTATCTATATTGTGTCACATCCTTTTAGATACATGTGCTATGATATAACTATTGCACATTACAATCCTTGATACCTTTGGAGTGGAATGCTGGAATAATTATCATAAAACTTGGCTGGTATCATAGTCTCGGGGATGACTAAGAAGTTCGGGCTCACCCTAAGCCACCCCAGCCCCAGTTGTTGCCTTGGAAGGGTTTAGTGTGTGGCTGTGGTGGTGGGCTTGAGCTTCTCTATCTCGACGATGCCTCCATGTCGCCTTGCAACGACGAACCTATCAACAATTTTGAAGCGTCGTCGTTGGTCTGCTCCGAGGCAAGATTACATATTCTGCCGTAAAGGAACGTGAAACTAACATCTCGCACTCGTTGGGCAATATTTCGGGTTCTTGCATGAAAAACGCCGTCTCATTGAAGCTGCGGTAGCACACCATCTCAATGTGGATTCGCCGGGTTATTGTCACGTTGCCGGCCCTGAAGAGTGGTTTCCTGGAAAGCTTCAATGTTTTTATTCCAGTGTATATTGATCTTATATCATGCTTGCTATTACGCGCACTCTACCAAAGACCGGTTCTTTCGTTGTGATGAAAAAGGATTTCTATGGTTGAATAACAGGCCTCTTACGTTTGAAATCCAGGAATTGGAAAATGAACATATCCCTGTGGATGATATCCCGCGCAATTTTACTTATTCTACCGTGGACTTATATTAACGATATTCTTTCTTTCCATGAGAGCTGCCTTCGTCATCAGCCTAATGCCGTTAACTCCACCTAGGGGCTGTTTATTCCAGATGGCTGCTTTGACAGTGATGAGAACTGTTTGACAATCCTTCTTCCATCCTGAGCTTCATCGAGGCCCCTTTTTTATGATCTTTACAGGCTCCACCAAAGCAATATCTTCGTTGGTGATAACTGGAATATTACGAGTCTTGTTGATCTTGAATGGGCCTGTTCTTGTCCAGCAGAGATGATCCATTCCATATTGGCTAACAAATCGGTCCATAGATAGGATTGTTCATGAGCCTACAGATCTCTTGCTGCAGATTCAGGGGAGGCTAACACCTTTTGCGTTCTTTTCTGCCTGCTGGGCGGCTCGACCTGATGACGAAAGTTAGTTGAGGGTTTGGGTGTCCGTTCCGATGCCCCCTGTTACTTCTTCAATGGTCACTTCATAATTCGGATCGGATCGTTAATTACCCATTGTGCGAAATCAGGGATATTGGTTTGAAGCCATACTTCACTCCTTAATTTAAATCTAAAGATGTACTCTGGATTTTTGTTTAATTCTTTACTGAAGCGATGGTACTGGTGATGGGTAGAGGCTGCTAGGATGTGAGTCGCTGGTAGTATATCTGGATTTTGGTAGGTTGTCCTCTTGAATAATGAGGAAATGACGTTTTGGTTACCTTGCTCTCACATTAACTCGCCCACAGTAACTGCAGGGCTTATTTTCAAACTCGATGACATGCATATGAAGGCGACCGGGAATAAAAACCAAAAAAAAACTAGGCATAATTGCATGCACCTAAATTCTGGCAAGTCATCATTCATCATTCCCTTCATTGTATCTTTCGACAGATGTTTCATCCTTTCTTTCATTATATCTCCCATCCCACTTATCGCTAATTGGGTGGGCTTGAGGGAGGAAGCAAAGCTAGGTCACGTGTTACTCACTGGATAAAGAACGACCCATAGCTTTTCTCTTCTGGGAATAAAGGACGTTTTGACATAATCCATGTCAGTCTCGCCTGGTAAGTTGGGCAACCATGTTTTCGGTCTCATTTACGCTTCTCCTTGGTCTGCTCACGCATTCTGCCAATACAGCTTTACTCTGTCGTTGAACAAAAGTGTGCAGCATAATGGTGACAATCAATTTCAAGGTCAGGTCGAATTTGAACACAATTATGATGGACTGCCCGATGTACTCTAGTAATATGAGTCGATTAGATTCTTCGATTTGGGATTCGAGATCTCTCATATCATAGGTAGACAGACATCTATGATTCAAACTCCTTCAATCCGCCAATACATAACCTAGGTTTCTTTGGTAGCCTGATCTATCTTATCTGCGCATTGTGATCAATTTAAAGGCGAAGCTTTTTCCTCCTGAGCTTCTACTGATGGATTTAATCGTTAATCGTTACCTCTATTACTGAAGAGATCTGTTTGCACTAGAAGAACTATTTGTGGTTTACAGGGGATGTACGAGTCGATAAGGGGATTTAAATTTCAGTCTGCTTGGATCATTAGGACTCCAATATCTTTCGTATCTACTATTCTCTTCACTAGCTAACTTATCATAGAGACGACACCGTTTCTTGTCATCTGACGTTCCTATGATCAGATGTAACTGAATGGGCCATGTGCATGTGCCAGACCCTCGTGATCTTGCGTTCCTCGTGGACGATTTTGGGTGCGCGATAGTAATGTAGACATAGAGCCTCCCAAACAAGTCGCCGCCACACAGGGCGCCCGACTGCAAACAACCAACCGGCTGTAGAGCCCAGAAGATGTTGAGAGGATCACCAGCCCTTACTTACCACTCATGACTCGACGCAGCCGGAAGGAAAGGTCGCCTATTATCGATCTCTTTTCGGTCTCACCTGCAGCCGGACTGAGCCGGATGTTGGTCCTTGATGATGGTCATCGCAGTTCACTTAATGTTTGATCCTCAAAGCTGCGCCCTGCTATGCTGAATTCTGATTTTCTTGGGCAAGAACCCTGAACACACTCAGTTTCCCTTGAACTAGCTATGCGGCTGCTCAGTATCAGTGTTTTTTTGGCTGTTTCGCTGTCGACCGCTGTCGAACATGGCCCTTGGATGACGCTGGCCAAGACGATGAATCTCCTTGCTGCCCGTGAACAGCTGCAGGCGACCGGCACTTTGTCGTCGCTCACCGTCACGACAAGCATTGCCATAATGGTGAGCACAGCATCAGCGACGGCCGACAGTACCATCACGGACTCCACAGCCGCAAATGCCACCTCTCCTTCCACGTCAATAGCCCCAATCATAGGCGTCCATGATCGGGAGACGATCAATACGTCTGCCCAGCTATCCCTAGCAAAGAACCAACCATGCAACGGATATGTGGAACTCTGCACACGCAATTACTCAAACATCACTATGGTGGCTGCCCACAATAGTCCCTTCGCATTCCTGGGCAATCCGGCGTCAAACCAACTCTACCATGTCATGACGCAGCTCAATGACGGAATCCGCATGTGTCCGTGAACCCCCTTCCTTAATGATATTCTCTAAGGGATTGAAGGCCTTTGGGAACTGAAATCTCAGGGCTTTTCTAGTGCAATTCCAGACCCATGTCCTAAACGAGTCGATATACCTCTGCCACACCTCTTGCGAGCTTCTCAATGCTGGGCCGCTCGAAACGTACTTGACAACCGTCACAAATTGGCTAGATCGGAACCCCTATGAGGTGGTCACGATCCTGATGGGCAACGATGACCGGATCGACCCAAGGGCCTATATCGCTCCATTTGTAGACTCCGGCATGATTAAGTATGTCTACACGCCGCCGAATATCCCGATGGGGTTGGACGATTGGCCGACGCTGTCGAGCCTGATCACCGCGGGAACGAGAGTCATCGTTTTTCTAGACTACTTAGCTAACCAGGCTACGGTCCCATATATCCTCGACGAGTTTAGCCAGTTGTGGGAGACGCCCTTTTCACCCACGGACCGCCACTTCTTTTGCACGGTGCAACGCCCGCCGATGCTTTCAATCGTCAATGCGAAGAACCGGATGTATATGGCCAACCATAATCTCAACTTTGGGATCTCGTTCGCTGGCATCGACATCTTGCTCCCCGATCTCCTCCTTCTGGATGAGACCAATTCGGTCTTCGGTTTCGGCAGCCTTGGGGAGATGGCGAAAGAATGTGACCGTACGTACGATCATGACGGATTAGGGCAAACACCGCATGTCTTTTCAGAGCGCTAACCGGAATGATGCGCTGTACGTGTAGAGAACTGGGGCCGACCGCCCAACTTTCTCCTCGTCGACTATTATAACTTCGGTAATTTCAACGGCTCCGTTTTCCAAGTCGCAGCGACCATGAACAATGTCACCTACAACGGCCACTGTTGCGGGACGAAGACTTCCTCTGCGCTGATCCAGATTTCTCAACCTTGGGGATTGATGAGAATCATGCTACTTGTGGCGGGCCTCATCAGCGTGGTTAATGTGATGACGGGATGAACCCCGGCCCCTTTTCACCTTGAGGACCCAATTATCCTTCGCTTTAATAAATTCGGTTCCGCCACTGTTATTTAATTTCTCCGGGAAACCCCTCCAGGGAGCCCGGATTATGTTTAGGTCAAATAAAGGGCTGAACTACACAACTGTGCCTTTCAGATGGATCTTTAAAGTTTCTCACCTTAGATCTATACCAGCTTGGTAGCTAATACTCTTACTTCATAACGTTCCTTTTTTATACTAAAGCCGCTATATGTATAATATAACCGAAATGGATTGGGTAAGTACTACTTTTCTTCTACTATCATACTTGCCTGCCTCGCATTTCGACTTTAATCCCTTTTCAGCATGGGGCGGTCTAGCGGGTCATATGACCCTAAAATTGGCACACCCATTTCGGGTTTTCTTTCTTCTTTTCTTCAATTTGGATGCTTTATTCTTCTGCTCTTTTTGTGTTAGAACGAACCCGTGAGGAGTGTCAGGGTCCCCTACACCTTTCCAGAACCGGTGAAGAACATCAGAAGCAACATCCCTTAAATACAATCCCTGTATAACCCTGTACACCATTGGTATTGTCCACAACAAATCCATGCGGTTCCCTACTGTACGTTTATATCTTGGATTACTAGGCCACTATTTAAGTATATATGAAAAAAGGCGATCACAGCGCTTTCGCGAACACTTATGATTCTGAATATGATATACGTTTACAAACAGCTACATAGGCCTAACAGAGACTCGAGAGAATGCCAGAAAGCCGCTATGTAGTATTCTCTAGACTCCAGTAGTAACTCCACATAAGTTGGGTGACCTGGGGAATGCGGAAAAAAGCTGTTGGATATCATCGAAGATTCGTCTTGATCAAGTGTACCCGCTCAATAAGATCTTTGACAAGCAGTTGAAGCCCGTGGCTTTCACAGAGCACAAAGAACTCGTGCTTCGGATTAGGTATCCACTTCATAAGATCGAATGCAGCTAATTGACCGCTATAGGTGCCGATGATGATTGAATTGACACGCTGAAAAGCCACGCTGGTGCTCTCCTTATTTTTCAGTTGGTCGTGAGGATCCAGGAGTTTAATTAGTTGCTCGCCAGCCCATTTTGTAACGAACCCCGAGCTCACTGTAACGCCTGTGCTCTCATCCGCTGTGACGTTTACATATGGTTCTTCTTGGACACATTTATCGACCCCTACCTTGAGGTGGTTAAGTTTCTCACCCAAAAGTGCGTCTCTGATTGCATTCCCCGAGGGGATATCGAGTCGAGGATGATCTGTAAGAGAGCTGTACGGGGAATTTTGCCCTTCTCCATCGCCCTGAAAGGTAGGTAGTCAATTAATACCGCTCTAGCTAGGGTACGGCGGATCTTGTTCTCTTAGATCCTCGATAATGGTGAGCGGTAGACTTTTAATCTGACAGTTCTTAAGGACCTTTCCTGATGTAGAAGGGTTGTTTCTTGAGCCATCCTTGATGGGTGTGCTCCCATTGATAAAACTTACACATTCCCCGGTCTGTCTCGCCAGCAGGCTTCAAAACGCGGATAAAATGACGGTGAATGTCATCCGCAGGAAGCCTGCCTGGCCATAATGAAGGACAGTGGTGGATAGGCTCACTATTAACTAATTGGTGAAGAGTAAGAGAGGCTCAACCACAGTCAACCTTGCCTATAACGAACGGAACGCCGTGTCAAATTCAACCCATGTAATTAGTATAATTGTACTCTATAACGAATCGGAAGGCCTAACCATTCAATTCGTTATAGGCAGGGTTTACTGTATCAGTATAGCAAGCCTAGTGTAGTGGCGTGGAATTATTTGACATCCGGCCCAAGGAAAAACACCCGTTTTTCGCTTTATTTTTATTAGTGGTAACTTAATTCTCTAAATTTAGAGATTCTGCCAGATGACCATCACGTGGGTGCACGTTCCACGTGATATAATGAATTCGACAACACTAAATGACATATGGTGGCGGACATTCAAATCCAATACAAAAGTGCAACCAAAAATGCCACCATTTTCAAAGCTACGCAACGCC